>JASDQU010099925.1:674626-692635 GCA_032191745.1 Picea mariana
GATGAATATAATCAAGAAATATATGCTTGGTATGATTTTGAGACAGATTGTGATGATTGGTATATGGATAGTTGTCATTTCTGGGATGACAACCACTTTCATATTTTATTTGATGACTCTACTCCACCTTCTGTAGAGAACATCAATGTCCCATATCAGGAGCTAGTTACCAGCGTTTAGTCTACATATTCTACAGTGGTATTATTCATTCATGATTTTGCTATGACCCTTTTCCACTATGTGGATGGATCTTCTTATTTGGATCCACATGATAGGTGTCAGTCTTTGGAGCATCATTTGGAGTTGGTTATTGGGTTCCAAAATCTTCCACGGGGAGTTCACCTGAGCACTTGGACATGGGACCCAGGCTTACAATGGTGGTTGGACTACTTCAGCATGGTGGATTTCCTTTCTACATGGGACCTTGGTTCTTCAGTCTTCTTCAGCATTATGGTCTACTATTATCCATGGGACCTTGGTATATGGTTGTACATCAAGCGTTGAGGACAACGCTTTCATAAGGGGGATGGAATGTAAGGTAGCTAGAGAGGTAGTGGGGGCTAGAGAGGTAGTGGGGGGGCCCAGAGGGCCCATAGTGATAATAGTGGAGGTCATTCAATGTAAGGTGGACTAGGTCCACTATATTATTAAATAAGGCCCACTATGGTAGTTAGATATAATAAATGGGTAATTAGATATAATAAATGTAAGAGGACTTCTTAGAAGCTTCTACTTCTAGAAGATTCCTCCTCTAGAATGTTCTTAGGTGATGGTAGCATTGTATAAAGGGGTTCAAGCAATGTAATGAGACATGAAGAGAAGTATTGTATTTGGAGCAGTATCTCAATAGAAGGATGCCCCCTCGAAGAGGCAAGTGAACAGGAGAGGATCCCTTCCATAATATGATCCATTGTACAGTGTTGCCCTACCTCAAGGGTTTGATATAATAAAGTTGTGATTTTCTATATTGTTCTTCTATATCTGTTGTGGTGCTTTTGTATTCAGTCTTTGGTTCTTAACAAGAGCACAAGAGAAAAATAGCCAAAGATAGCGAAAATTTCAGTCCAAGGCCTCTCCAAATGGGAGAGATATGTTTTTAAAATGAAATTTCATGATCTCTATTTATACCAAATGTTTATCACATAGTTTGTCCACCTAATTTTAAGGTAAACCACGAGATAGGGGTCAACAACAAATAATATTAAACAATTCATGATTTGCACATAAAATAAAACCCTAAAGTAAGACGTCACCCTTCTATGGTAACGTTTTGGCACTTTTAGGTCAAACGTTGAGTTGGAGATGATAGAGTTGGGCCTCCAAAGGCCACGTGTCTTCGATCCAACCTTTTATTCCACGATCCAAGGGTTACTTCCTTCAAAACATGCCATGTGTACTCATCACCACCTCAAGCCCCTCAAGCATGATGTCAAGCCCCTTAAGGTGACGTTTTTGGCCTCTAAAGCAAATTGTTTGGCTTGTCAGGGAATGGTGAGGTCATCCACGGTGCCTTCTAGGCCTCCAAAGGTACGTCTCTGTCATCCGGCATGCGGGCCCTTGGAATCCAAAGGGATTGAAGCCCTAAGGAAGCCCAAGCTAGGCTTGTTCTTACAAAATCGTCCACCAACTAGGTCCTGCAAAGACAAATAAGTACGCCCTCCAAGGATCTCAAGTCATAATATCATGGTGAGTAAATCAAATCAATAAATGAGACACCTAATCATGTGCATCAAAGATTACCCGGTGAAACAAGTAAGTGCTCAAGGACATTATACAACTTGCCAAGATTAGATATGAGGGGGTTGATGAGGTGTCCTATTGGGTAGATATTTTGCTAGGTCAAGGAGTGTTCCCCAAGTGATCTCTTTCTAATCCATGTGAAGTAGATGAAGTGGTTAAGGATCAAGACTCACTGGGCATGGGGCTCATGACGTACAAGTGGTTGTAGTGTCTCATTCATGGTTGCCTTCGTAGAGGGTGTGTGGTACCTTTGTTTGCAATGCAATTTTTCCAAGCCCATCCTCTTGTCATTGTTTGTTTCTTTCATGTTTTAAAGGACGATTTGAAGGCCATTGTCCTGGCATGGTGTCGAAATAATGACAGTGTCACTCACAAATACCTTGCATAAATGAGAAGGTTGGCTCGTGATGAGACCCCATTTCTCTCAGTTGTGTAACCGAGAGCCACTACCTTGGCTTGGTGGCTAGATGATGGTTATGTAATACCACTAGATACCCATAATCATGATAGGTCGGCTCGTGATGAGGCCTCCTATCCTCCAACTAAACCCCTAAGCATTCACTATCAATTATTCTTGTGTGTCCCCCTTTTCTTATAGAGAAGCGTTTCATTGCTTTCTCGGGGGATCCCTAGGCGAAACATCTGGAATTTCTATATATAGGATTTTATCATTTTTAACAACAACAATACCTCTGAGCCTTCAACCCCTTTTTCCCATAGAATGAGGGACAACCCCTTCTTGGGTCAATACACCTTAAAATCCCAAGAGACAAGGAAATGGGGGGTTTTAGGTGATGGAAAGTGGTAAGTATGTCTGGGAACGGTATGATGGATCTTCAAGGGATTTCCTAGTAGCAAACCCATTCCTGAGGAAGACCACTTACTAGGGCATAATGTCAACCACCAAGATGAAATGGGGAAAAAGGAATAATTCCCAAGCGTATGTCATGAAATCTAAAGCAGTCTAAAAAACAACATACTCAAAATGCCTCAAATATTGAAATGACACTCACCATAATACCTGACTTGTACCTCTTGGAAGAAGGCCCAGTGCCTCTCGAAAGCTAGCTGGTGTGGTGGATGCCATCTGAAAATAATGACATCTGTGGTGGTGAGAATGGTCTCCATATCTACAAGTGGATATTGGTTCTCATGTAGTCTCTTGACACTCCATATCTTCTTAGTTATCCCACAAAATGGGGATAAAATTTGGTTCTTACTTGGGGACATGTGCTCGTCGTAGAGTGCATGAGAACCGCAACATCTCTTGGTAGACCTGTTCCTGCCAAAACGCAGACAAAAACATCAAGGCATCTAGGCTGGTGCTATCACCCTTCATCCATATACATAAAAATCCAAATGAAAACTGATCTAGAAAAGAAAATTTTGGCATTTTTAAAGAAAAATTCTAAACTAAGCATGAAATCAATATGAAAGTAGAGAAAAATGAAATATGAAATGCATTTAAAGTAATATGAGGAATCAAGATGAAAATGAAAGAAATCAAAATGACTTACCTACTTACCTGGGGGCCTTGTGGCCTTGAAGATCAGGTGATAGATGATGTTAGGTGAAGTCATACAACCAGTGTAACCAGCTGATCATCCCATCAAAGTATCTCCCTCTGTGCTTGATTATGTAAAACAATGAGGATAAGTCAAGCACGTAATGCTCATGAGCATAAATAGGTATATAATAAATCGTGAAATGAAACTCATGGAGATGGGTGGGAGGGAGAAAATCCGGCTGGAAAGAATATCGGCAACTCTGATCACGCAAGGAATCCTGTGTGAAGTGATAGCCACAAACTCGATCAATCCATCTCTGAAGGGGGATACTATATGTATACGAAGGCTCATCTTCATCGTCCTAAACATGATCCTTGCTTCCTGAAGATTGAGAAGATATGAGAGGTCCCAATAAAACCTCATGATTTCCCTGATAAGAGAAAATGAGGTAAGGGACACTCTCAGGTCTAGAAAAGCATGCCTTCTTTATCTTCAAATCCTTGTAGAAGTCCTCAATATGAAAGTACTTCCTCTTTGTAGAGTGAGCCTCAGATCGCTCTGAGGTGGCCATGTCCTGGTATTCTTCCAATACTGAGGAAGAAAGTGGCTGAGAGTCTCTTATCGCACAATCTGTACTTGCCCAATCCCAAGGAAAGTGAATGCAAGATTTACGTAATAGGGGGCGACCTATCATTGTCACCTTAACAGGAAACCCCTTTCTATTTAGGAGTATATCACAGTACCCCAAGGGAGACGTCCCCAGTGACCTGAGGGTTTGAGAAGGCTAAGGTAAAAGATATAAGAAAGTTCCACCCCTCTCACAGGGCACTCAAGTCGGAGGTTATTTGTGTCTTATAGAGATGAAGAAAAAGGGTAAATAAGGTGTATCTGCCTAGAACAAGACAACAAATAGAAAAGAGTGTGATATCCAAGTACCATATGATGTTAGTGCTTCATAAGACCATGAACCTCTAAAAAATAAGTAAGCTGATATAAAACTATAGCAAGGTAATTATTTATAACAGCAATGAATATTTTTTAATGGCCACAAAAATTATGCCTTAAGGATGCTTGAAAATGACAAGAACATATAGCTCTAAGTTGACAGAATGATAACAACTTGTTAGAAGCAAAATTGGCAATGTATAATCAGCTTTTAATGTTACTTTTGAGATGAATTTGTTGTTGTTAGATGGCTATAGAAATCTTTGCAACAGCAGCAAGTTAGTCAATGGATTAGTCTAGTGTAAGGTTAGTAGAAGTTAGTAAATGTTTCAAGGAAGATAGTTTGAGAGTTGTTTGATCAATCAATCACTATAGTGAGTGGACTAGTGCCTTTTAGGGTGTATGGAGTCAACAATAGCAGCAAAAAATCTTAGAGCAAAATAACAATGATAGTACTTAGTCAAAGGAGATGGAATGGATGGAGGAGGTGTTGGTAACCCAAGGCCTCAAGCATCCAAGTCCTAAGAGAAAATTGGCTAGAAAGTAAGGAAAATTAGGCGCTAGCGATTTCTCTTTCCTTAGACAATTTGGAAATAATATATGCAATAGGGAATTAGAGTACGGCTACTAGAGTGCTAGCATTTAGGGCTCTAGTAGCTACTTCTAAATAAGGTGCACTTTGAGAAAATTAAACAAGTGGAAAACCATAGAGAGAAAGATAACAACTTATGTTTCTCTCCTAGGGTTTTAAGCAAGCAATTTCATAATCTTTAACATGAACTAAGTAAAATTTACCACAGGTATTCAATAACATAAACAAATTACATATTTTCTACTTACTTCACCAAGAATAATCAAGCCAAACCCTAGTTGAAGATCCTCCACAATGAAAAAATAGCCAAAATACACCACAAATTGCCTCTCCAAGAAGTTGTGCACCAATTAGTTCAGCCAATAACCCTTAAAGAGGGTCGAATTTTAGACCACACACTTGTGTGATGTCATGATGAAAAAATGAGAGTTCTCTCTCTATTTATACAGTATCAATGACCTTTAATTAAAATCAGGTCACAAAAAGGCCGACAGGGCCAATTTACATTTAAAATATAGTTTTTACATAAATGACATTAATTAAACCCTAATATCATATCCAAGGGTGAAGTCATGGCCTTCTAGGGTGACATTAGGCCTCTAGGGTGGAACATTAGGCCTCAACTGCAGAACATTTGGCCTTCAAAGGCCCTGAATGCTGCCACACATGCCAGCTAGCACACAACTTCCCTCATAAGTGGAAACCCTAACTCTGGATGATGTCAGGGTCATAATGATGACATCATGTGCTCTCAAGGGTCAACGTCCAGGTGGAAAGGAAGGACCCCCTTGGGTCTAGGTTTGTCAAAGTGTCCCTGGTGCAACATCCTTCTTTCTTCCTGGTGCAATCCTCTGGTGTCTATCTCCCCTTGGTGGGGCCACAACATCCATCTGTGGGCTTTCATCCCCATGGAGGTCCGAGCTAATAATTCTCCCATATGTACCTGTCCACCGGGCAAAGTCCTGCAGCAAAAAAAAGTACACCTTCCATGGGTTCATAAGTCATAGGGATCATAGCAATGTAAATCATATATAATAATCAAATCACCCAAACATGTGCATCAAGCCCCCTTTACGTAGAAAAATGCTCAAAGATGTTATGCAATTTAACAAGGTTTGGAGAGGGTCTCAGGATGTCCTATTGGGATAATCCTCCTTAAGTTTGGGGTGTTTCCTAGGTGAGAGCCAATCTAGGTCATGTAAGTGTGTGTGAGGTGACATGGGAAGTGTTTGGGCATAAGGTGCAGTGATAACAGGGAAATGTAGGTCTTACATGTGGGTGCCTTTGCAGAGGGTGAGTTTCACCTTATCATGGATGCCATTATTTCCTAGCCCATCAATGCCTTTTATTCTTACTCTTATTGCTTTTTCTTAGGGAAGAGCTGAGGGACACTATCCTGGCTTGGTGACCAGAGGTGACAGCATTACCCACAAGAATTTCATGGAGATGAGAAGGCTGGCTATGCCACCAAGATCCACTACCTTGGTTTGGTGATCAGATAGATGGTAGTGTCATACCGCTACATGCCCATGGTCCTAATAGGTCGGCTCATGATGAGACCTCCCATCCACTAGCTAATACCTTAAGTGTTTATTTATATTATGGGTTCTCTTTTCTTACTGAGAAGGATTTTACTAGTTTCTTGGGAATCCCTGGGTGAAGCATCTCAAAGGTTTCATTTTGGCTTTTAACTCTTGCCAGCTACTTTTAACCTCTGGGCCTTTAGCACCTTCTTCCCACAAGGCAAGGTACAACCCTTCCTAGTGTGGAAAACCCAATGCCCGAACAAAGGTAGGGGGGGAATGAGAGGAGTAAGGATGGAAAGTGGTAAGTATGGAGGGAATGGATGATGACCTTTCATAGACCCACCCAGTGGCAACCCATCCTAAAGGGAGATCAACTTACTAGGGCATCATGTCACCCTCCCATGTATGAGCAAGTTAAAGAGCATGATTTCCAAGAAAACGTTATGAAATAAAGGAGAATTCAGTGCAACATATCTAAGTTCTTCAATAATCAGAGTGACACATACCATGATACTCAGACTCATTAGCTCATGGAGAAAGACTAACTGCTACTTCAAGACTAGACTGGTGGGATGGATATTGCTTCTACTAATAGACGGGATACACTGAAGAAAATATGGGCCCTCTGGGGCCATGCTTAAGTCATCCGGATCTCGAAACTCCATGTCTAGGACCTATGGGCCTTGAGAAATGATCTCCTTAGTTATCCCTAAGATAGGGGATAACATTTGGCTCCAACTCAGGGACATGTGCTCACCGTAGAGTGCATGAGAACCTCAGCATATCTAGTATGACTTGTATCTGCTAGATCTCAACAAAATGCATCAGTAATCTTCAGGGTGGTGATATCACCCCTCGCTCATATATGATATAAAATAAATATAAGCAAGCATATATACATGAATGGAGAGATACAATATGAAAATGAAACTACAACTATAATAGTATGATATGCAGATGGTAAATACAATGAATGCAAATGCCTACCTAACTTACCTGTACTTACCTGTGAAGTCAATTCTTTTCCCCATGATGGGGTTTAAGAAGGTGTCCACTAACTGATAATGGACATTTTCTTCCTTCCAACGTGGATAGATAGTAGGCATCATGTTGGGTATGTGTTACATTCTTTGCATGTGTGTGTGTGGGCACGTCAGATTTTTGCTATTTTTAGCAGTTTTCTAAATTAATCCCCTATGAAGGGCTTAGGGTTTTGGTAGCTATGGAATACCTAAAATATTGTATATATTGTATGATGAATGGTGAAATTAATACAATGAAGAGTTGCAAGGTGCGACACCAAGGAAGGATGGTTTTCTCCCGGTTAAGGGTTTCCAACGTAAATGTCTGTGTATTATGTGTATGAGCCATTGATTAATTTATGTTTTTCTTAAGAATCTGTATGCATTTCTTTAATTCACAAGTTTAAAACTTACGTGTGGTATCAGAGCTCGTTTTTGGCTTGAGGGGGACGCCTTTGTTTCTAAGATTTTGGCTCGGTATTGATAGATCAATTTTATCTTGGGTCTGTGATAAATCTGGGTTTAGTGGGATATTTTGCAGTGGTGATTCGAGTGAAGAAAGAGGAATGGCGAGCTCTTCTAGAATCGAGATAGAGAAGTTCAACGGTAAAAACTTTGAGCTATGGAATCTCAAGATGGAGTACCTTCTTGTAAACAAAGAACAATGGATCGATGTGGATCCTGGTACACAGCTTACTGGTACGTAGTCTACTGGCACACAGTCTATTGGTACACAACCTACTAGTACACAAACTACTAGTACACCACCTACTGATATGTTGAAGGAAGATTGGGAGAAGTTGGAAAGAAGATCAAGGAGTACTATTCGACTCTGCTTAGTAGATTCGGTGTTGTTGAATGTCTTGGGAGAATCTACAACCAAGGAACTATGGGATAAGTTAGGGAATTTGTATCAATCAAAGTCCTTGGTAAACAAGTTGTTTCTTTGAAAGAAGTTGTATCATCTTAGAATTGAAGATGGATATTCTGTGACAGAACATCTAAATTCCTTTAATACTCCGGTAAGTCAACTGGTCTCTGTTAATAATACGATTGCAGAAGAAGATAAGTGTATTACTTTGTTATGTTCTTTGCCAAAATCTTGGGATAATCTAGTTGTAGAAATTGGTACTACCACTCAATCTACATTGAAGTATGAGGATGTAGTTGCATCCTTGTTATCTGAAGAGATGAGGTAGAAAAGCATGGATAGTCAGAGCACAAATGATTTATTTGTAAGAGGTCGTACCCAAGACAGGAATCCTGGTAAGACTTTGGGGGGGAGATCTAAATATACAGGTAGATCTAATTCTCCAGGAAAATATTTGAGGAAATGTTGGAAGTGTCATAAAACATGACATTATAAGAAAGATTGCAAGTCTAAGAAGGATGATAAACCAAAGGGATCTGATAATACCACTTCCACAGAGGTGAAAACCTCCATTGAAGAAGGAGGTGATGTTTACTTGGCATCTACAAGTACACATGCAAATCGTGGTGTATGGTTAATCGACTCAGGTGCGTCATATCATATGACTCCTCACAGGGAGTGGTTCTGTGAATATGAAAAATATGATGGTGGTGATGTATCCTAGGAGATGACTCGACAACCAAAATCATGGGACGTGGAAGGTTTAAGTTGTTGCTAAGAGATGGAAGGATTAGAACTCTCCCTGGGGTTCTGCACATTCCAAAACTAGCCAGGATCCTAATGTTTGTAAGCAAGTTGGATGATGCAGGAGTGGATACTGTATTGGGAAAGGGAACTTGCAAGATGGTACGAGGAGCAATGGTGTTGATGAGGGGAGTTTGGTGTGGAAATCTGTACAAGTTGCTGGGAATCACTTATACTAATGGGTGTAATAGTTTTGTTGTCCCTGAGCAAAGAAATAAAGAAGACAAGACCAATACTGTCCTTGGAAAGAAGACCATGTTGTGGCATCAAAGACTGGGGCATATTGGAGAAAAGGGCCTTCGAATACTACATGGTAAAGGTATGGTTGAAGGTATGTCTAATTGCACTCTGGATTTTGATTTCTGTGAACATTGCATATATGGTAAACAAAATCGAGTAAGATTCCCATCTAGTGCTACAAGAGAAAAGGGGATCTTAGAGTTGATACACAGTGATGTGTTTGGACCTGTGCCTATTCCATTGTAATGATCCCAAGCCATTATGGAAGGATCATCACGGTTTTGGTGTCTTTTTAAAACTTTTTCCAGTTGTGGTATTTCGTCAAACACTTTGCTAAATTACTTGTTTAGGTGTGTTTATATGAAAGTTTGCAACAAATAACAAGAATAGACAACCATGGAACATACCTCAACCATATGCAATATGATAGACAAGACAAAACATCTCAAACTTCTTTTATTCATGAAATAGAGAAACCTGCTACAATGAAGATGTCGATCTGGAATGCTCAACAGATGGCCAAGATGATAGACAATAGAGCTGCTACAAAATGCTCCCGACAATACAAAATAAGCCTCCAAAGGCTGGATAAGAGATGAAGACCAATGCCAAGTAGATCTGGGCCAAGTTCCAAACCCCCACTGGAAGATGTCATGTCCTGCTAGAACGCTGAAGCTCCTCAACAATTCGGCCCTGGTGCCAAAGATGTCCAATCACCTCAAGAAAGATGCCAAACAGTAGAGCAGGTGATGGCAAGAACAACCCAGGTGCCCGAATCTCCAAGATCCCTCTCGAACCCTGTAGATCTGAACTCCTCCACTGAATGGTGCGCCCCACTAGATCACTGAAACCCTAATAATTCGGCCTCTCTCCTAGAGACCTCCAACAACTCCACTAATCCACTAGAATGGTAGATCGGGGCACGACAATGAATACCCAAGTGCTCAAATCATCAAAATACCTGCTAGATCCTTAGATCTAGCTACCCTCCAAATAATGGTGCGCCCTCCCCTTGGGAAATCGTCCCACTCTCAATACAAATCAATCCTCCATTGAAAGACTCCGGAAAACCACCAAGAATGATGCCAAGACACCTGCAAGGAAAACCCAATACCTGGAAATCCCGAAATCACTTCTCCTCAGCTAGAATGAATCCTCCCTCAATGTATGGTGTGCCCCTCTTGCTGGAAACCCTCAACTGGTGCACCCTCTCTCTATCTGCACATGAAACCGATGTAGAATCCCCCTGCAACTGAGTAGATCTGGAACTAGAATGATGTGGGAGCGTATTTCATTTTCGATACCAAGCTTGGGACAAGCTAGGTGGAATCTTTCACCACTGAATCATCCTCTAGGGTTTGTTAAGTCAAAACCCTCAAAACCCCCAATGTTGGGCTCACTAGCTAGAAGCTAGATATCAAGTGATAATCATACCTGAATGAATGAGAAGAGGCCCTTACCTTTCCTTTATACTTTTTTCTCTCCTTGTCCCTCCAAATTGACTTTCATTTTATTAATATTTAATTAATTAATTAAATCACTTTAATTAATTAATTAACCTTTTTACCTCTGAAAAGCTCCTTATCTCTCCTTGTGGCTTCCCTGGCCACTGAAAGTCACTTCTAGCCATCCCATCCTCTACTGTTGCTCCTCCTGATTCCAATGAGCTATTACACTGAGAGGTTCCTCCAAGTAATGTGCCCAAAATGACCTCTTCAGTGAATTTCATTGACTTATAGCTTAAAATAGTCAAAATCATGGAAATCATTGGAATGCAACGGAACCAAAGCCAACCTGTGCGGAATGGCTCATAATGATGAGATATGATGAGAAATGCCAGCTGGACCAGACAATGCCTTTCAATAATCCCTGTACTCACTATAACACCCCTCTGGCTACTCTGGTCATCATAAACCTCTGCACTATGATGATCTCCCAAAGAAGGGACATTACATCCATCACTAGGTAAATATGTGTATTATGTTTCATTCATAGATGATTTCTCAAGGAACACATGGATTTATTTTCTTAGAAAGAAATCTGAGGTATTTGATAAATTTAAAGAGTTTAAGCCTCTGGTAGAAAATCAGACAGAGAAGAAAATAAAGGTATTGAGGACAGAGAATGGTGGAGAATTCTGCGGAAATGAATTCGAAGAACTCTGTAAGAAGTGTGTTATAGCAAGACATAAGACTACTCCATACACATCTCAGCAGAATGGAGTTGCACAAAGGATGAATAGGACACCGATGGAAAAAGAAAGGAGCATGCTTAGTGGTGCCGAGTTAGGACAGGAATTATGGGCAGAGGCAGTGGGTACAACATGTTACCTGGTCAATCGATCACCCTCATCAGTGTTGGATGATAAAACTCCACATGAGGTATGGACTGGTAAGAAACCCTCTCTTGAACATCTCAGAGTGTTTGGTTTTGATGCTTATGTACATCTTCCAAAAGAAAATAGGAGTAAGTTGGATAATAAAGATGAAAAGTGTATCTTTATGGGTTATAAAGATGGCATGAAAGGTTATAAGCTTTGGAACCTAGAATCTAAGAAGACTATTTACAATTGGGATGTTGTTTTTAGAGAGGTAAAAGATGTTTCCAAACAAGAATTCCTACCAAGGAAAGAAGAACCTGAGAAAATAGAGTTCGAGTTGGATGATGCAAAATCTGAATCATCTAAAGAAGATGAAGTAGAAGAAGAAGAACCTCATACCCTAGTATTGAGGAGATCAGTGAGGGAAAGAAGGGAACTAGAAAGGTATAGTCCACCTGATTTTCGTTCTAATTTTGCTTTATCTATTACTGATGATGATCCCGGAACTGTCAGGGAAGTAGTGAATTCAGAGGATAGTAAACTCTGGAAGAAGGCCATGGTTGAAGAAATGGATGCCTTGGATAAGAATGAGGCATGGGATATAGTTGAGTTTCCAGTTGGAAGAAAAACTATTAGTAAATGGTTGTTTAAGAAGAAGTTTAATGCAGAAGCAAAAGTAGAAAAATACAAATCTCGGTTAGTAGCAAAAGGTTATTCCCAGGTAGAGGGTGTTGGAGTTACTTCACACACACCTAGGATTTCTTTTTCCTAAGGTTTTTATTTGTTCATTAGTCATAATTAGTCATTATCCAATCTCCTATATTTTAGGAGATAATATTCCACCTGGAGAATATTCTCTTTCAGTTCACACTTCAGTTTGACTAGTTGAGTTGAGTTTAGATGTTGCATTGGGATCATCACCATGCTAATTCGACCTTGCCTTGGTATCATCACCAAAGTGGCGCATTAGCCTTGATTCCTTGAGTTAACTCCTCACTAATTTTTGTTCAGTCAGTTAACTAAAGACTAGTTGACTAGTTAACTCAACTAGGTGGCAGTTCACTCTTGTAACTGCCTGAGAGACTAGAATAGGTGGCAGTTCATTCCCGCAACTGTTGGTGTGTGTCCAGATCACTCTATACCACCACTATGGTGACTTGGTTCACCTCGAGTCAAAATCATTGAGTTATACAGAGTATATCATGTGTAAATTATTCATTATTCACAACGGCTAATGAGAATTCTTACCATTCTTTCTCTCCTTCTTCTTCTTTTTCCAATTCTCTCTGCAAATGTGTGTATCATTGTTTAGCTAGATCTATTCTGTGCAGGTTCAACACATTTACAGAGGGAAATGACTTTGGTTAGATTTTTTCTCCTTTTGCCAAGTTAACTTCTATAAGATTTATTTTATCTATTTTTGCTACTTTTGATCTTGAAGTGGAACAGATGGATTTGAAGACAACATTCCTACATGGGGATCTGGAAGAAGAAATCTACATGAAGCATCCATAAGGCTTTGTAGTGAAGGGAAAGAAAGAGTTGGTGTATAAGCTAAAGAAGTCACTATGTAATGTCCCCTACCTCTTGATGAAGAGGTATTGAGGAGACTCAGTGGCCTAGGCATCTCCACTAGGCCATAGTCTCACACTAAGGGGGAAAGGTCAACTAGGCTAAGGCTATATTCTTAAGTTGACTTGAGAAAAAGGTAAAAAGGAGTAAAAGATAACTCAATGAAAGAATATAAGCGTTGGAAGAGTTAACCTTGGGAGTTAATCTAACTCAACAGAGAAATAGAAGAAAAAATATAAATAGAAGGCTGGGGCACGCCTATGATTCATTCTGGATTTTGGTATTTGCTTGTTATTGATCTTGAGCATACAATTTGGGGCTTTTGTTGTTACAAACCCTTGTGAGCAAATTAATGGTGAAAGATCCACTCACCTTGTTCCAAGCTTGGTCTCAGGGATGAAAGAATCCACCCACACCATTCTACACTCATCACATATCCACCAATAGATTCAGAACAGCAACAGGGCCATATTGTTCAGGAGTTTCCAGCAAGGGTGCATCATCATCTAAGGAAGAGTTCGATCCAGCTGATCAGGACAAATGTTGGGAATTCCAACACTTGGGTTTTACTTGCAAGTGCTCAGCCATCACATTGAGGGTTTCTTTGAAGAATTATCATCATCAGATCTTCAGCTACAGTTTGGGACAACTTGGAGGCTAGGAAGACGTCCTGTGATTCAACATTTCTCTGATCTAGGGAGATCTACCTAGAATCTGGATCTGGAACTTCTCCCATGGGGTTTCCATAGCCCGATCTATGTTCTTGGAGAGTTTCATACCATTTGGAGGTCTCCTTCATCAGGGACAAGTTATCTAGGGTTCCAGGCATCCAGGAGGGTGCAACTTCATTAGAGGATTTAGTATTCGGAGGGGTTGGCCTTAGCATTTCGGCCTGAGACTTCAGGAGGGAGATCCTGTCACCTCGATCTATCAGTTGGTAGAGTTTGGGCTCATTTGGAGTCTTCTTTCATCAGGACCGATTTATTGAGGGTTTCAGACTTCTACTGGAGCGTGGCATCCTTCAGGTTGAGGAGTTGGCATTCATACGGCTCAGATCTGTTTGTATTGACTTTCATTTCTTATCCAGCCTTTGGAGACTTGTTTTATATTGGCGGGAGCATTTTGTAGTAGCTCATATATGTTATCTATTGGATCCATCTGAGGATTACTCCAGATCTACTCTTTCTATTGTATCTGATTCATGCTTCTTATAATAAAGGTCAGATCTATGCTTGTGTTTTCTATATATTGAATATGTTGTGATCTTGCATGTGTTAGATGAATCTTGTACAAACACCATTTAAATAACTGGAACACTTCAATAGCCACCTACACATCAAACACGTCAGTGGTAGTTAGTGATTCCAAGCAAAAAATTGGCTTGGGATCATTACACACTATATGGTCGAAAGCAATCACCTAGGATGTGGTACCAGAAGTTTGACACATACATCCTTGGATTGGGATTTGTGAGAAGCAGGGCTGATCACTGTGTATATTCCAAGCAGGTTGGTAATCACTTCATTTATGTAGTGTTGTATGTTGATGACATGTTGCTGGTAGGAAATAACATGGATGTTATCAAGGAGGTGAAATCACAGCTATCCTCCAAATTTGACATCAAGGATCTTGGTGCTGCTAACTTCATTCTGGGAATGGAGATTAAAAGAGATCATGCAAACAGAAAACTCTGGTTGAATCAGAGAAAATATGTTGAGATGATATTGCAGAGGTTTAATATGCATGGAAGTAAATCGGTCAATGATCCTATTCCTATAGGTGTAAAGTTATCTGCAGATCAGTGTCCCAAGACATAGGAAGAAGAAGAGGACATGTCCCATGTTCCATATGCTAGTGCAGTTAGAAGTTTGATGTATGAAATGGTTTATACTAGACCAGACATTACACATGCAGTGGGAGTTTTGAGCAGGTATATGTCAAAATCAGGGAAGGAGCATTGAACAACAGTAAAAAGGGTCTTCAGGTATTTGCGTGGCACTACCAATTATAGATTGTGCTACCAAGGAAGACCAAGATTGGACAGAGTGGTGTACATATATGGGTTTGTTGATGCAAACTGGGCTGGAGATCTAGATCAAAGAAGATCCACAAGTGGGTATGTGTTTAACCTATTTGGAGGAGAAAAAAGCAGTATGGGTTGGTGCAAAAAGCAGTGAGATTAGAGTGTGATAGTCAGAGTGCAATCTTCCTCCCAAAGGACCCTGCTTATCATTCGAAGACAAAGCATATTGATGTTCAGTATCACTTTGTGAGAGATATGGTTGAAGAAAAGAAGGTGTTACTGGAAAAGGTTGACACTTTGAAGAATGTTAGAGATTCAATCACAAAGTCTATGAGCACAGAGAAGTTCTCCTAGTGTAGAGTAACAATGGGCATTGTTGCCTTGGATTGTTGACTATGTAATCCTCTGAACCCTTGTATGTAAAGAAAACAACAAGTGGGAGAATGTTGGGTATGTGTTATATTCTTTGCATGTGTGTGTATGGGTGTGTCAGATTTTTTCTATTTTGGTGGATTTTGCTATTTTTAGCGGTTTTCTAAATTAATTCAGGACTAAGGGATTAGGATTTTGGTAGCTACGAAATACCTAAAATATTGTATATATTGTATGGTGAATGGTGAAATTAATACAATGAAGAGTTGAAAGGTGCGACACCAAGGAAGGCTGGTTTTCCCCCGGTTAAGGGTTTCCAGAGTAAATCACTATGTACTATGTGTATGATCCATTGATCAATTTTTGTTTTTCTTAAGAATCTATATGCATTTCTTTACTTCATAGGTTTAAGACTTACACATCATTGACTGACTTCATTCTTATTCTAAAAGGTCCAATTCAAAACTGTGCATTCCCTTTAACATTAGTAGGCTCTCCTTTATTTGTGTCCCACATCCAGACCGTATCTCCCTCTTGATACTCTTTGCTTCAAACTTGGTTGTTTCTTGTACAACTCTAGTATATTGTTTTGAGGGAGGAGGGTGGGATTCAGCTGTAAGGGCTTCTTATTGGCTCGTTTTGATCAATATGTCACCATCCCCTTTCTTTAGTAACTTGACATTTCCAACTTCCTTGCCCTTATATTTATCTAGGAGTTGTTGATACTCTTCCTTATTTGGCCATTGTATCTCATCAAAATCTTCCTCTGAAGTGAAAGGCAAATCCTCTGGAGAAAATATAGAAAATCCTTGATCGGCTCATGTGTCACACTAGTTTCAACATCATTGTCAATTTCTTGCACATGGGCCTTGGCCATTGGCATATTTGGAAGGCACTCTATTGTCCCATTCTTCATAGGTACATTTATGTAAGTTAGGTCCATTTCCAATGTACCTCCCAATATTGCAGCAAAATTCCTGGAAAAAACCATTCCCCATACATCAGGGACGTCCACCACCAAAATATCCATATGTATTATTCTCTCGGGATATTTACCGAGGCATACTTCAACATTCTCAACTACCCCATGAGTGGGTATGGACCTGGATTCAAAACCACACACATTCCTATAAGGTCGTGTGGCCTTTAGGCCTAGTCTCTCCATGACTTGCAAAGACATCATATTAGCACTTGCTCCTGAATCAAGCATACAGGTGTTAAGAAATTTATTATTCACTAATAATTTCATGAAGAAGAGTAGGTGTCCATCATATTGAACCCTAAAATGGTTTGCTTGTAACATAATAGGAGGGTCCATTGGCTCATCTAATACTTTAAAAAAAAAATTGAACCTTTCTTTTACAGATGGAACCTTGATAACTTCCTTCAGTGGAATGGAACCTTGATGCATTTTTTCCAATGCACCTTCAAAGTCAAAATTCAAATCAACCTTGTCAGTTTTGGGAGGATTTTTAGGAAGAAGTATGTTCATAGGCGAAGGTCTTGGTTGTGAAGTTGTAGGTCCAGTAGAGAGAGGTTGGTTCATTCGCTTTTGTCTAGTGCACACTTGAAATTATTTTTTTTTCAACTTTTCTCTCGAGTCTTGATTAAGATTATTTATCACCTCCATTCTAGCCTTCCTGGCTGCTTCCTTCATGCCTTCTTGATGTTCTTCAATTGTGATATTAAGGCAACATTGTGGGGCCTCAATGGTATGATCAATAATGTTTATTTGGTCATGTTCACCATTGTTTTTGGGACATTCATGCTCCCAATGTGAATCTCTACATTGCAAGCACCAAGGATTCTCCTCTACCATGTTTGTGGGAGCTAAAGTATTAGGGATTTCTTGATCATTCTTTGGTTTGAAAACTTGAGTCCCTCTTTGAAATTGCCCTTTATAAGAAGGCCTAGGAGCTTTTTGTTGGGATCTTTCTAAGTTGACAATCCTATTCATCATTAATTCTTGGGTTTTGACCATGCCATCTACARTGAACTGTAGTTTTTCCAAGCTAGCGCCAATATCTGAAGTAGATTCAACATTATGGACTACTTTGGGTTTAGCATCTATCTTGACTCTTGGGGCGGAGAAAGGTTCAACTCTGAATGATGATAGGTTATCTTCAATCCTTGTGGCCATCTATTGAGCTTCTTGGATTGTCTTAGGGGCTTTGTCTCTGAGGAGAAATCCTATTTGTCCCGTAAAGGCTTTAGTGTAAAGAAAGAGAAGGAAATTGTTTGAAGGGTGATAGCTCACTGGGATTTGTTGTGCCAATCTTTCAAATTTATATTGAAATTCCCTAATAGTTTCATTCTCAGGTTGTGTGATGTTATTCATCCTTATTAGCAGCATGTTAGGTTCTTCCTTGACACTCCATTCTTTGAGGAACACTTCCTCTAACTTGTCCATGGATGTAATACTAGCATCAGGGAGACCATTGTACCATCATCTAGCACCATCATGAAGGGTAGCA
>JASDQU010099925.1:692655-703738 GCA_032191745.1 Picea mariana
TGGATAATGTAGGAGTGGATACTGTATTGGGAAAGGGCACTTGCAATATGGTACAAAGAGCAATGGTGTTGATGAGGGCATTTCGATGTGGAACTCTGTACAAGTTGTTGGGAAACACTTATACTAATGGGTGTAACAATTATTTTGTCCTTGAGAAGACAAATAAAGAATACAAGACCAATACTATCCCTGGAAAGAAGACTATGTTGTGGCATCAAAGACTGGGGCATATTAGAGAAAAGGGCCTTCAAACACTAAATGATAAAGGTATGGTTGAAGGTATGTCTAATTGCACTTTGGATTTTGATTTTTGTGAACATTGCATATATGGTAAACATAATCGAGTAAGATTCCCATCTGGTGCTACAAGAGCAAAAGGGATCTTAGAGTTGATACACAGTGATGTGTTTGGACTTGTGCCTGTTCCATCACTAGGTAAATATGTGTATTATGTTTTATTCATAGATAATTTCTCAAGGAACACATGGATTTATTTTCTTAGAAAGAAATCTGAGGTATTTGATAAATTGAAAGAGTTTAAGGCTCTGGTAGAAAATCAGACAGAGAATAAAATAAAGGTATTGAGGATATATAATGGTGGAGAATTCTATGGAAATGAATTCAAAGAATTATGTAAGAAGTGTGGTATAGCAAGGCAGAAGACTACTCCATACACACCTAAGCAGAATGGAGTTGCAGAAAGGATGAACATAACACTGCCAAAAAAACCAAGAAGCATGCTTAGTGGTGTTGAGTTAGGACTAAAATTTAGGGCAGAGGTAGTGGGTACAACATATTACCTGGTCAATCGATCACCTTCATCAACGTAGGATGATAAAACTCCACACGAGGTATGGACTAGTAAGACACCCTCTCTTGAACATCTCAGAGTGTTTAGTTGTGATGCTTATGTAGATGTTCCAAAGGAAAATAGGAGTAAGCTGGATAATACAGTTGAAAGGTGTATCTTTATGGGTTATAAAGATGGTGTGAAAGGTTATAAGATTTGGAACCCAGAAACTAAGAAGATTGTTTATAGTCGAGATGTTGTTTTCAGAGAGGTAAAAGATGTTTCCAAACAAGAATTCCTACCAAGGCAAGAAGAACCTGAGAAAATAGAGCTTGAGTTGGATGATGCAAAATCTGGATCATCTGAAGAAGATGAAGCAGAAGAAGAAGAACCTCATACCCCAGTATTGAGGAGGTCAATGAGGGAAAGAAGGCAACCATAAAGGTATAGTACACCCAATTTTCATTCTAATTTTTCTTTATCTATTACTGATGATGATCCCAGAACTGTCAGGGAAGCAATGAATTCAAAGGATAGTAAACTCTGGAAGAAAGCCATGGTTGAAGAAATGGATGCCTTGGATAAGAATGAGGCATGGGATATAGTTGAGTTTTCAGCTGGAAGAAAACATGTTGGTAGAAAATGGTTATTTAAGAAGAAGTTTAATGTAGAAGGGAAAGTGGAGAAATTCAAAGCTTAGTTAGTAGCAAAAGGTTATTCCTAGGTAGAGGGAATTGACTTTGGTGAGATTTTTCTCCTGTTGCCAAGTTAACTTCTATTAGATTTATTTTATCTATTGTTGCTTCTTTTGATCTTGAAGTGGAACAAATGGATGTGAAGACAACATTCCGACATGGGGATATGGAAGAACAAATCTACATGAATCAATCGTAAGGCTTTGTAGTGAAGGGAAAGAAAGAGCTGGTTTGTAAACTAAAGAAGTCACTATATGGTCTGAAGCAATCACCTAGGACGTGGTACCAAAATTTTGACACATACATCCTTGGATTGGGATTTGTGAGAAGCAGGGCTGATCACTGTGTATATTCCAAGCAGGTTGGTAATCACTTCATTTATGTAGTGTTGTATGTTGATGACATGTTGCTGGTAAGAAATAACATGGACGCTATCAAGGAGGTGAAATCACAGCTATCCTCCAAGTTTGACATGAAGGATCTCGGTGCTGCTAACTTCATTATAGTAATGGAGATTAAAAGAGATAATGAAAAAAGGAAACTCAGGTTGAATAAGAGAAAATATGTTGAGACGATATTGTAGAGGTTTAATATGCATGGAAGTAAACCAGTCAAGGTTCCTATTCCTATAGGTGTAAAGTTATCTGCAGATCAATGTCCCAAGACACAGGAATAGGAAGAGGACATGTACCATGTTTCATATGCCAGTGCAGTTGGCAGTTTGATGTATGAAATGGACTATACCAGACTGAACATTGCACATGCAGTGGGAGTTTTGAGCAGGTATATGTCAAAACCAGGGAAGGAGCATTGGACAACAGTAAAGAGGGTCTTCAAGTATTTGCATGGCACTACCAATTATGGATTGTGCTACCAAGGAAGACCAAGATTGGACAGAGTGGTGGACATACATGGGTTTGTTGATGCAGATTGGGTTGGAGATCTAGCTCACATAAGATCCATAAGTGGGTATGTGTTTAACCTATTTGGAGGAGCAACAGTTGGATGAGCAAAAGACAGGGTGTAATGGCACTCTCAACTACAAAATCTGAATACATGGCAGCCACTCATGCAAGCAAGGAAGCAGTATGGTTACAAAGATTGTGTTCATGTATTGGGTTAGTACAAAAAGCAGTGAGAATAGAGTGTGACAGTCAAAGTGCAATATTCCTGGAAAATAACCATGCTTATCATTCGAAGACAAAACATATTGATGTTCAATATCACTTTGTGAGAGACATGGTTGAAGAAAAGAAGGTGTTGCTGGAAAAGGTTGACACTTTGAAGAATGTTGCATATTCATTGACAAAGTTTGTGAGCACATAGAAGTTCTCCTGGTGTAGAGTAACAATGGGCATTGCTGCCCTGGATTGTTGACTATGTAAGCCTGTGAACCTCGTATGCAAAGAAAACAACAAGTGGGAGAATTTTGGGTATGTGTTATATTCTTTGCATGTGTGTGTGTGGGCGCGTCAGGTTTGACCACTGCATCCAACAATCCCAACTCCATTCGCACTGTGTGTCATGTGTGCTAGGTGATTTCCTGGGGGAGTCCCAAGGGAGGCCAGGTTTGGCCCCCCCTGGTTACGTGCAACATTCGGGGCAGCGCCTCGAAATGTTTTTTGGGTGGTTTTTGCTATTTTAGTGGATTTTTCTATTTTTAGCGTTTTTCTAAATTAATCTCGGATTAAGGGATTAGGGTTTTGGTAGCTACGGAATACATAAAACATTGTATATGTTGTATGGTGAATGGTGAAATTAATACAATGAAGAGTTGAAAGGTGCGGCACCAAGGAAGGCTGGTTTTCTCCCGGTTAAGGGTTTCCAACGTAAATCTCTGTGTACTATGTGTATGAGCCATTGATTAATTTTTGTTTTGCTTAAGAATCTATATGCATTGCTTTACTTTATAGGTTTAAAACTTATGTTTTCACTGTATGAGGTATTTGTGGATGGGCACTCTGCTGTGCGGGTCATTTTATCTTGGCTTGAGGAACTCGAATTTGTTTGCTCCTGCTTTGCATGCAACAATGAAAAAAAGTTTCCTCCTTCCCTCTCGGTATTTTGTGTGTTCCTTCCAAGTAGACTTGTCTTACCTCACCTTAACTGCCTTGTCCAATATGGCGTCGAGGTTGATAAATGGGTAACTAAATGCTCCTTAAGTGTCAAATCTGCCTTATGATCCTCCTTTCGCACTGTTGATTAATCCAATATTTTTGGGGGATTTTCAAATTTAATGCTTCTACGGTGCTTTTATGACTCATCATGCCAACCGTCCAACTATATTTTTCATGCTTGAATGTATTTAATGACCTTTTCATGCCAACCTGCGCAGTAATGCATTGCTCTTCCGCAGTTGGTCTTATTTGTATCTTCTCGTTGAACTTGACACATTGTTCTCTTCATGTAAGGTGATCAACCCATATGTGCAAGTTCTGATACCTTGGGATTCCACTGACTCTTTTTTATTCTCCTATCACTACCTTTTTATTTCGTTTCTTTGTTTTTCTACTTTTTTTATTTCTTTTCTTGCTACTATGGTACACTTACTAGGGTTTTGGTGCAGCCTCGATTACTGCGCTGATAGTCAACTGTTTCTATAGAGTTTCAGTCGACTTCCGTTCACCATTACTTCCAAGACCTGTCCATCCAAGGTTCCCAACCGCGCAACACTTATCTCAATTATATGTTGTATCAAATATGGACCTAACCAGTGCATGCAGGACTTCCATGGGTGTTGTAGATACTTGCTATCATAAAGTAGTACTAAGTCATCGACTTGGAACTTCTTGGTTCTAATATGTCGATCATGCCAGGCCTTCTCTCTAGATTTTTCCACCTATTGCTGGAACCCTACCATAAACCTGTCCTCCTCAAGCTAGACTAATTGCACCAATATCTCCTTTATTGCACCTATGTCCGAGAGATTAGTGATGGTTGTAATGCATAGACTAGGTCCAATGAACTCCATTGGCATCATTGCTTCCTGTCCATAAACCAACCGAAAAGGTGGCTTCCCTGTCAACTTCTTGTTGGTAGTTCTGTATGCCCATAGTACTACGAGAATGCGTAAGTCCCAATCATATCTTCCAACATTGCAGATCTTTGTCAAAGCATTATCCAAAATAGTATTGAAGACATGGAACTCCTTATTCCAGTATCGAAAGATTAAAAATGGCATGGTGACCAATATCTATTTTAACATTTCCAACCCGTTATGGCAGTCCTCATTCCATTGGAACTCAACTTCCTTCTTCAGTAACTTCTCCATGGGTGTTGTAATCTGTGTGTATCCTTTGATAAAATTCTTGTAATAGCCCGTATGGCCCAAAGTTTCTCTTAGTTGTGTGACTGAGGTCAGCAACACCAATTCCAAAATAAGTGTGATCTTGGTTGGGTCAACCAATAGGCCTTACTTGCATACTACATGTCCTAGTAGAATTCCAAATGCTAAAAAAAGATACATTTCTTCAAGTTCAATGAAATTTGACATTGTCTCCATCGATTTACATCAACCGAAGTACTTCTATATGATCCTACAGTAAACTAAACACCGTCCAATCATCTAAATAAAATTCCAAAAAATTATGGATGAACTCCTTGAATGTTGCCACTACCACTCTAGAAAATACCACAGGGGCATTCTTCAATCCAAATGGAATCACCGTGTACTGATAGCTGCCCTATTCTGTCACAAATGTGGTTTTGTGTCTATCCTCATACACAATTTTTATTTGATGGTACCCAGAGATTCCATGAGTAAATGAATATGCTTCTTGACCTCCTACTTTCTCCAGTACCTCATCCGTGAATGGTGTTGGGAATGGGGCATGTAAGCATACGCCAATAAGCTTCCTTAGATCCAACTAGATCCAAATTTCTTCGGTCTTCTTGTCCTACACCACCATTGGGATAATCCATTCAAACTCTTATACTAGTTCAATAATTCACGTGTCTAGCATCCTGTCTATTTCAACCTTCACCTTCTCCTTGTATCTCAGATTCAATTTGTAGGGTCTCTATCGTATTGGCTTGGCTCCAGGTTTTAGTGGAATCTGCATCTCACCTAAATCGCCTTCTATTCATTTCATCTAAGAGAATGCGATTGGAAATAAGTCTTGATATTCTTGTAATAATTTTTCCACCTTCTCAATTGTCTCATCATTCCAATAGTCTCCTATCTGCACAAACTTGGGATTCTTCGTTGTTCCAATGTTAACTTTCTTTGTCTTTATAGGTTGTGTGTATGTGACAGATACCAACTCTGGCCCTTCTACTGCGTGTGTTCCTTCTGTTTTTGGTACCTACACATTCCTGGGATCTTCATCCTCGTATTCCTCCTCCGTAACATTATAGCATTCTAATAGCTTCTGGACCGTTAATTTGGCTTTGTGCACACTGCCTAATGGTTCTTCTTCCATCGATTCTACCTTCAATAAGATCTTTTTTCAGATGGCCTGTAGTGCTGCATGTATGGAGGGGGCTTCATGTTCAAATGAGAATGTGATTGTGAATCTCTGGACCAATCCTTGCCATTTTTTGTCTCCCTTCGCATCTCCAATTCTAAATACCAATTCCTCAGGATTGTATCCAACATGTGTATGAATCGGTGTGGCCACTCTGTCTCTGCTTCTGAGCACCATAAATTTCTACATCAGTTTATGTGACTCTCCGAGTTGCCCTCTCCTGTGTATCTTTGTGCACCTTCTGCTTCCTCGGGCCCAATGCGTATATGCATCAGTCTACTACACTGTGCCTGGTCCTTAATACCCTTTCTCTACTCGGACCACCATCTAGTTGGAGTTGTTTTTAAGACAACATCCATTGCTAAAAGCCTCTGTTGTTTAGGTACCTGTAACTCAATTTTTTTTATAAACATATTATTCTCAGTTAGTCCATTGCACGTGTGTGGGTCATATAGCTATGTGCTAATCTAGTGCAAGGATCGGCTTATATGCACACATATTCTAGTTGATACTTCATGGATCCTCTCTTGCCAATTATCTAGACCAGCTTCTGAATTTGATGTGAAAAAACTGAAACTTCTCCAACTGAGCGCACCATCCATTGTTGGATTGACATAATCCTCCATCCGTGCAATCATATTATATAAATTGTCCATGTCATTTTCTCTTACTGGCTCTGTGTATCTCTTCCATTCTGATGGGTCCAAAGGTGCACTAGTCTTTAGATCCCCAAACTCGAGGATCATCTCCCTTTGTTTCAAGTTAATAATTTCTTGGTTATCAACTGCCTATTCCAATCCCATTAAAGCTAGATATGGTTGATTATCTTCTACGATCTCAAATACTTCAAAATTTGCCATGATGCACACCCCATCTATGTTCACAAGTACTCTCATTAGTTGCCCAATCAAGACTATCTTAAGTACTCTCATTAGTCGCCCAATCAAGACTATCTTATGCTGATTTGCGAGCCTTAACTGAACAAGGGACCATATTAATTCAGGTTCTCCCATTGATCCAAAATTGATCTTTTAAAGACTTGGTTAAGTTTTAAGCATGAGTTCATTTACCGATTAAAAATTGATGAAAGAAGAAGATATTAATGAGATATTATAGTAGCCATAATAAGAAATGAAGATCATAATTTAAGCACAAAGAAAAACAAACCATAACAACAAAGTTGTTAACAAAGTTCGATAAGATTGCTTACATCTCCGGGCCTTTGTCTCAGTGGGTGAGGCTTTCTTATTTCTCTTCAATGCTTCAAAAGTACATCATAAAAGTGTCAAAAGGATTACAAATTGGTTTGGATATGTTCTTATCATCCTCAAGAATCCAACACAACTGACGACACTAAAAAATGTTTAGCGTAGCTCCCGGAATTGGCCCGCAAAGTTCCCCTCCTCAATGGCTTCCCTGCATAAAAATGACTTTGGATTTCAAATTCCTCAGCATTTCTCCTGTTCGGAACCTCTCTTAATGCTGTTGAGAACTCCTAGTTTATATATATGTGGAGTTGGTATCATCCTCCCAACTTCCTCCCAATATATGGCCTCAAATCGAGCTCCAAATCCCCCAGTAATGACTAAAATCCATTAAAAATAGGATAACTCAGCATAAAAAATCATAATATAAGGTAAAAAACACAAAATTATAAATAATGTAGGGTGAAACTATAAGTTTCAAACCTGTGAATTAAAGCAATGCATATAGATTCTTAAGGAAAACATAAATTAATCAAAGGCTCATTCACATAGTACACAAAGATTTATACCGGAAACCCTCAACCGGGAAAACCTTTCTTATATTCATTATATCGAATTTCACCATTCACTATAAAATATATATACAATGTTTTTAGGTATTCCATAGATACCAAAACCCTAATCCCTTAATCCGGGATTAATTTACAAAACCGCTAAAAATAGCAAAAACCGTAGGGATTGTCAGACACAGTTGTCATATCTGACGTGCCCACACACACACATGCAAATAATATAACACATACCCAACATAAGCCCCCTGTTCTTGGGCTCTTGGCCATATGGGGAGGCTTCATATGCTCATGGGCTGGGTGCACTCCTATTCTTTAGTCCCTGCACTGGTCGCATAGGCCATGTGGCCTGATGTTATGCTCTCACATGCCTCCTGCTAGCTTAGCCCTTGAATCCACAACCCCTGGTCACGCACCTTGGTCGACGGGGCTAGCCCTGTTGACCAGGCTCTATCCCCACAAATCTGCCAAAACATAAGTTTTATATTATTTTTTCCATACCACTAACAAGCAACACCAATAGCGTAGTCGGTTAGCCTGAGGAATTTAGTTCGTTGGCGCTCATGGAGGTTGGGGGTTCGAAACTTGCGGGTAACGAAATTTTGAACCAACCAACATTGGCTAAATTTGGGGTGCCACATGGCACCCTCTTATTGGGCCATGTGTCACCTCGTGATTTGTCTGTACCATATAGTTAGCGCATAGTCAACATGCATAGTCAGCTCCCACATCACCGTCGTACAACCTAGTCACCTACCATGTTAGCATCCGTACAACCCAGTCACCCTACCATGTCAGCATCCATACAACCCAGTCACCTTGCCATGTCAGCATCTGTACAACCCAATCACCTTGCCACATCAGCTTTCGTACAACCACATGTCATCCATACTACCACGTGTGATCCTGTCATTGGGCCACGTCATGTACAAACTGCCACATCAACTTCTGTACAACCCAGTCACCTTGCCACGTCAGCTTCCACTAGCATATTTGGGCCATTTTGTGACGGTTGTTTCGACACTATTGCGACATTATGTCATTGATATGGAAACGAATCTGGAGTCTCTGAAATGTCAATTTATGTGACGTGGCATTTTTGACGAACTTGATCAAACGTCGCAAACGCGACAATATAGGAAAACAATGTGAAACCAACTTTTCGTCTAAATTGCGACAACAAGTTTTATACCAAAAGAAACACATCAATAGAAGTTGTCGTCACATATGCGACGACAACTTTTCGTTGTTTATATATCTAAACCGTCGCATCAATAGAAGTTGTCGTTGCCTATTCGACGACAACTTTTTGTTGTTTATGTAGTTAAACTGATGCATCAATAGAAGTTTTCGTCGCCTATTGGACAACAACTTTTTGTTGTTTATGTAGCTAAACTAACGCATCAATAGAAGTTGTCGTCGCCTATTCGACGACAACTTTCTGTTGTTTATATAGCAAAACCGTTGCATCAATAGAAATTGTCGTCGCATAGGGGACGACAGCTTTTCGTTGTTTATATAGCAAAACCGTCGCATCAATAAAAGTTGTCGTCAGATATGTGACGACCAAAATTTATTTAGAAATTTTATTTATTTATTTTGGGCATCAATTTTGATATTAATATTAATATTACCATTTTAATATTAATATTACCATAATAGAGTTAAGACTAGTCTATTATATGAAAGTTCACAATCATTCACATGATAAGTTTCAAAGGCATAACTAAAATATGTTTCTCACTTTAATAAAAATTATTGGTTTAACATCAATCAAACTCATTCATAGTATCCCTAAGACAAATTCCTCTTACCAGACATCTACAACACCATGGATGAAAGGTATCTTCACTTTTAAACATGACAATCCTTAGGAACAAGGTTAATACATTTAAACCCATATACACTAAATAAAGGTAAGGATCATCAATCTATCAACCTCTTAACCTTCTAGGTAAACAACCCATCAATCAATAGGCCATTGAACATGTGAATCAATAATGCATAACATTTATACATGTCAAAACCTCCAAAGGGTGGACACCTGATCTAAAAATGAAGAAGACTTGTATTCTTGAAAATATTTGCAAGTAAAATTTATGTGTTAAAATGCAAATGGATCAACTTTGCAACACAACTTTAATAGGATTTACTCATTCAATATGCATATAAACAGCAGCATAATTAGTGAACAGAAAACACATAACACAACAAATGATAAAGGAGTTCACCCCTCTCTTGGGCTACATCTCCTTGTCCAGCTTCCAATGGATCCTTTGTATTATTTTCTCAAAGTGCTAAAAAATGTGTTTTACAATGCTCAAATTGCCAAATAGACTGCTCCAATGGCTTCAGAACGTCCAAAAACCCCTAGCTAGGCTTTTTCGACACCTCGTTTGGCCAAAAATTGAAGTAGATAGGCTTCCTAGAAGTCCCTCCTTTAAGCTTGTTGTCTCTGCATCTACAAAACGCACCCTTCTTGGCTCAGCCTAGCCCACACACATTTTAAAGCATAAAAACTTGGCACCAGGTGCAACTGCACAACCGGTCCAAACTGTCGAATGGTTACATGCCGGCCTTAACTACCAAGGCCCGTGGGCACATGGTCACCACATGACCGTGCACAATACACAACAGGGCTAAAGTTTCAAACCGTTGAAAAAATCGCAAGGTTTAAACCCGCGCGCATACACGTTGGTCACATGTTATATCAAACCGCACACATTTCAAATGGTTACAACATATATTATAGTGGGTCTAACCACCCGTAGCACCGGTCGTATGCAATACAATATATAACCATGGGTTGAGGCTTAGCCCCGGCCCGGTTCATGCCCCAACACACATTTTTGCAATGTTAAATATATTACAATGCATATATATGTTAAGTAACATGTGCGGGCACGCCAGTTGGGCGGCCTTTCCCAAAGCTTTACCCTGCCCGGAGGTCACGGGGTCGACTACTGCCAAGTGCAAAGATTTTAATCCAATAAACAAGTGACACATGGMTGCCATTGATTGGGCCACGTGTCGCCATCCCATTCACTGCCAACAAACTAGGTCACATGCCAACTATCCCAATAACTGCCTGCAACGTGTTGTACAACTTGCCACGTCAGCGTCTATACGGACTGTACAGTCAACATCACTTTTTTTGCCTGTTTGTCATTTTGAATGGAACGTGATATCTCTCGCTCCCGACATCCGTTTGAACCTGAACGAGTTGCATTGGGTCCGTAACGATGAGGCCTACTCTCTTGTTCGATTTGAAGCGATTCTGAGCACTTTGAATTTTTGAGCAAAATTTGATCCTCTGATCACACCTCCCCATTGGAAAGCTTTTGGACCTCCAAAAGAC
>JASDQU010099925.1:704402-724693 GCA_032191745.1 Picea mariana
TTTCTTGTGCCTCTTTGACTCTGCTCTTGACATCTGTCTCGCAGGTACTCACTGCTGCCAGGCAAATCGTTTTCATGCTTCTGCTGAGGGAATCGGCCACCCTATTTTCCTTCCCTTTAATGTGTTTGATTTCAAAATCAAATTCGCTAAGGAGGGCCATCCATCTAGCTTGTCTAGCATTGAGCTTTGGTTGGTTGAACAAATACCATAATCCACAGTGATCTGTCATAAGCACAAATTTTCTCCCCAAGAGGTAATGCCTCCACATTTTTAAGGCATGCACTATGGCAGTCAGTTCTAGATCATGAGTCACATAGTTGAACTCATGTTCATTCAACTTTCGGGATTCATAGCATATCACCTTTCCTTCCTGCATAAGGACTCCTCCGAGCCCTTCCTTACAGGCATCTGTGCACACAAGGAAGTCAGCTTCTGGGTCAACGATTTTCAACACGGGTGCATGGGTCAGTAGATGTTTCAGGGTTTGGAATCTTTCTTCACATTGCTGTGTCCACAGGAATTTTGTCCCCTTCCTCTGGAGGGCAGTGATTGGACAACCAATCTTGGAGAAATCTTTTATAAACCTCCTATAGTATCCCGCCAATCCCATAAAGGATCTGATGTCTGAGACATCCTTTGGGGTAGGCCATTCCATGATAGACCTGATCTTGTCAGGATCTACTGCTACCCCTTCNACAGAACATGTCCCAAGTAGTGTATTTGCTTCTGAAAGAAGTCACATTTATTGAATTTGGCATAGAGTTGATGCTCTCTTAGCACTTGTAGCACAAGTCTAAGATGTTCTTCATGTTCTTCTCTATTCTTAGAGTATATTAAAATGTCATCAATAAAAACTAGTACAAATTTATCTAGAAATTTACTGAGTACATTGTTCATTAAGCACATGAAAGTGGCAGGGGCATTGGTTAACCCAAATGGCACTACCACAAACTCGTAGTGATCATACTGTGTCCGGAAAGATGTTTTATGGATGTCTTCACCCTTGATTCGGACTTGATGGTAACTCGACCTCAAGTCAGTTTTTGAGAAAATAGATGCACCTCCCAATTGATCAAATAGATCATCGATCCTGGGCAACGGGTACTTGTTCTTTATGGTTACTTTATTGAGTTGTCTGTAATCTATGCACAGTCTAAGGGTGCCATCCTTCTTTTTCACAAACAAGACCGGTGCTCCCCATGGGGACATGCTGGGTCGAATATAACCCTTTTCCATCATTTCTTTCAATTGCAATTTGAGTTCAACTAACTCAGGTGTGCTCATCTGGTAGGGTGTCCTAGATGCCGGCACCGCTCCTGGTGCGAGTTCTAACGAGAAGTCAATGTCTCTTCTCGGAGGTAGACCCGGTACCTCCTCTGGAAACACATCTCGGTATTCTCTCAGGATAGGGTGATCATTAGGGCTTGGTTTTGCACCTTCGATTGTTTTCAACACCTATATTGCATATAGGGGACATCCCTTTCGGCAATACTTCCTCATTTGCAGGGCTGATATTTGTCTCACCGAGACCGGTTTTCGGATCCCTTGAAGGGTTATCCTTTTTCCTTCTTCGCTCACACATTCTAAGGTTTTATAGTAACAGTCCAGTTTGGCTTTATGGGCAGCCAGCCAGTCCATACCAATCAATAGATCATATGATCCCAGGGGTAATACATTAAGGGTTGCTTGGGTGGGGAATTCACCCAGCATTAATTGGCAGGCTGGTATGGCCTCTACCACCTTTCTTTTAGTGCCAGTGGCTAACTGTACCAACCATGGTTTAGTTTTCTTCTATGGCTGTAGTTTACACTTATCAACAGCTCTAGGGGCTATATAACTCAAATTTGAACCAGGGTCAATCAAAACAGACACTAGGTGGTTGAAAATCATACCTTGTATTTCCACCACTGAAGCTTGGTGATCAGCTTGGTTATTATCCAAGGCTGCATAAATTTGTGGCACACTTCTTGCCACATCGTTGACTGTGGTCACTTCCTGAAGGTTATAAAATTTCTAACTGTTCTGTTGTCGGTGTGGACAGTCTCTCCAGAGATGCTCTCCTCCGCAATCCCAACATTCCAAAGGTTTCCTCTTTGGGTTATCAGTCTTTACTGGTATAGGTCCAGAAGTTTTATTTCCGTCCACCGAGGGAAAGTTCTGCTGGAGTACACTCCGGGTTGGGAAGTTCATTTTGTAGTTTTTAAATCCTAAGGATTTGCTCCCCTTCTTCTGAAATTTTGAACCATTCTTCTGTTTCCAGTCTCCACGAGACTCTGCCCGATGTCCATATTGTTCATGACAATATGTTGCCTTTCGTATAATGTCTTCTAAGGTCTTTGGCTCGTCGAATTCGATTCGGTTCTGGTATTCTTTGGGTAGCCCACTGATGAAGCATTATGACTTCGCCTTCTCTGCTTTGATGTAGGGTACATATCTCAATAAGTCAAGGAATTTGTTGACATATTCCTCCATAGTAAGTTGTCGCAGTTTAAGTTCATAAAACTCTTTAGCCTTCTGGTCGAAATATCTTTCCGAAAAATACTTCTTCCGGAAGTACATCTCGAACTGTTTCCAAGACAAATCCTCCTTGCGGACCCCCTTCATATTCTTAAGGTCTTCCCACCAGATGGAAGCCTTTCCATTCAAATTGAAAGTGGCCACTCAGGCCTTCAAATTCTCTGAAAAATCATGGACTCTAAAATATTTCTTCAGTCCCAGTAGCCAGGCCTCGACTTCCTCTCCCTTCTTTATCTCACCGTCGAAGGAGGGAGGTTTGGCCTTTTTGAATTCCTCAAACTTATGACTCTTGGAAGTCTTTTGCTTCTTCTGTTTCTTTTGAGAATAGGAACTGGTCCTGCTGCTAGAAGAGCCTTCTGAATCGCCAGCTTCCTTCTCAGTGGAATCGTCTGGCACTGGTCCTTTACCTCTGGGGTGGACCTTTCTTGACGTGCTTATCTTAGTATGGCCACTGATACGACCATGATTCTGCATCTCAGGTTCATGCTGCAATTGTCACTGTAGGTCGGATAAGCTCTGCAGTAAAACTGCATTAATTTCGGTTTGCTTTTCTTGTTCTTTCATCATCCTTTCATTGTCGGCCTTGCAGCTTTGCAATTCAACCATGAGACTCCTCACAGTCTCGGCTAGGTCTGGAGGGGTTCCTATTGCTCTTCTTTCGTCAGACTCTTCGTCTCTATTGTGGGAACCTTCTCCCACCTCTTGGTGAGTCACCATACTCTGCGTCTGTAGATTCCCGCGGTTGATCGTCCACTCGAGTGAAAAGACAAACGCTGGTTATTAGTCAAGACTTAAATTCATTTTTATAATTTGCGCATAAATTCATAACTCTTTCACATGCATACACAATCGGGTTCTCATTTTCCAAGTTTTTAATCCTGGACCAGAGAGTCAATTTAGGGGGTTACTCCTTGTAGGGGTGCTTCGAACGGAGTTTATGCGCGACTCATGCATGAGCCCAATCAGGCCAAGTGTTGTAACCATGCTCTGATACCACTTTGTAACATACCCACTACCTAAGTCAAACTTTTTTTTCGTTTAGTTCTCAACAATGAGAATCCCTGAAGCTTGCATCAGCGAAATGCCAACCCTGAGCAGCGAGTCTTCCATTCACCTATACGGCTCTCTACACCCAACCGTGGTCTTTCCCTGATGACAACTTCAGGTTTTCGGGGTTTTGTCCTTTCTAATGTCGAGGGTTCCTATGCCCTCAATTCTCCGATCTCCGATGAGCTCTCTTCCGGCCTTAACCCCTCCGGGCTATGCCCTCTGGTCCATATGACCGCTCTCATGAGACCGCAACCTTATCCTTCTTTCGAGGTTTGGACTCCAAATTCCTGACGCACTCCAATTCCCACTAGCCCTCCAGGCTAAGCTCTTGGTCCACGTGACCTCTATCTCACAAGACCGCAGCCTTGTCCCCCATCGGGGTTTCGGACTTACCAATGTCGAAATGCAAATGTCCCCAGGACTCGCCATTCCTCGAATCCCGATGCACCCTTTCACGCGCCAGCTCTCTTGGCTAGGATCCTAGCTCACATGACCATGATCCCCGTGACCGCAGTCTTACCCCTCGTCGGGGCTACAAGTTTTTTAATGCCAAAATGCATTGGCTCACAGGATTCCCGATTCTTCGAATCCCGACTTCCCGCTATGCTAACAGCTGGCCCCCACAGTGGCGCTTCCCACTTCTCTGATGTGCTAATAGCTGGCCCCCATTCATCGAGGTTTCGAGCTTCGCGATTCCAAAATGAATAAACAAATTGTCGCCAGGATTCCTGATATACCGATGACCCAAACGCCGATCAACAATTTCCTGTCGGGACTTTCCCCGACAGCGCTGATTTCTACCACACATCCATCTCTGATGGACGGTCCTGATTTCTCCGGGATTTCAAGACTTGTGATGTCCCAATTCTAACGGCCTCAGGAACTCCGATTTCTCGATGTCGAATATCCCAACTCTCCATGGATTTCTGACACCTGTCTCCCCAAATGGACGACTCAGATTTTATCGTAGTTTTTACTTCGGACTTCCCCGATCTCCTATCCACGGGAATGTCGATATCCCGACTCTCGATAGTAAACCTCGATCTCTGCCACATGTATCCTCAAATGGACAGTCCAGATCTTCCCGGCGTTTCGAGACTTGAAGTGTCTCGATTTTCTTGTCCTCGAGAATCCCGATATGCCGATGGCTGGACTCCCGATGGTAACCCTCGGACAGCTTCGGTCTGATCCGACGGCTGACGGGTAATTGGACCAAGATCTAACGGTCTAGATCCGTTCTTCCTGCGCACACTCCAGAGACTAAACTCCGAGCATCTTAACCCGATCCAACGGTCGACGAGATTTTTGGATGAGATCCAACGGTTGTCGATCTCCCCCTTCTATATGCTTAACTTGGTACACCCCGGACGTAGAAACCAACGGTCGAAGTCTCCCTCTCCAGCCGATCTGACGGCTCAGGTCTGTCCCACCTCGCGCATTTCTTCCACTACTTCGTGGGTGTGGAAAGATCAACGGTCCAAATGTTCTCATGGACCTTGGGGACCTACAATCCCGATTTCCTCGCTATTCACGAAGATAGAGGGAAAAAGGGGCAAGATGTGTAATGCTCTTACTACTTCCRTCAATCTGACGGTCATGAATGACCATGGGTTTTCCGACAGGATCTCATCTGTCGATTCGTTACTTATCCCTACACTGCTACTTCGAAATTTTAAGAGGATCATTCCTCCTCATATAGGGTTATTAAGACTTGCGCGTTCAAGTCTCTTTTATGGGTTCTTGGTGAACCTTTMTAAGGAGGGAAAGTCTCTGTGWTGAGATCTATTCCGGGGCATCCCTGGAGATGGGTAAGGGGAAACAAACTCCTGAGGATGGACTGGAAGCCTGACTTGGTTCGACTCATGCATAACTAAATTCATTTATCAACATAAGCCATGTGTGGTCTTTCTGTTATAAGAATATATCTAACATTACTTATCAAAACATTGCACAGACATTCTTATACTGTAATTGTTCACCATTTCACAATTTATGAGCATATATGTCAGCATATGAATTTCAAGATGCAATATGAACAAAACACTTATCAGAAATAACTTCAGAAGTGGGTATGATTGCTGAGAGGGGTGCTCGTTTCCACCCAAACGTAGGCGTAGAGAATCCCAACGGATTTACCACTAGCCACCCCCGAGCTAAGACCACGATGTTGTGAGACTATGTCTCTCCCTGTCTGCCAGTGACCAGAAGTGAAGGTTGCAATCCTTCCTCTCTGCTATCACTCACTCTATGTAATGCTAGAGTTCCCCTCGCATTTTCCCCCTGCAATCGCTTCTACCCCACGCCTTATCCTCTCGCGAGGTTACGTGTGGCACGATTACCCCCGCACTGATCAGGCCTGACGGCTCTACGGATAGGCGGTTCACCTCCCCATCCCTCATTAAGCCATCAACCTGTCAGCCGACAAGGCATTAAATTTCAGGGCCAGCGAGCCACTTTTGGTTCTTCGGGCCAGTGGAGTCCAAATACGGTATTTAATTCTCGGTGGAAATTAACGCCCCCTTTCCAGGTGCCTTCCACCGCCATCGTGGTCTCTTTTCTGCACATCCCCTCTCAACAGTTCTGCAATAAATTCAAAATGTTATTCGCATTCATTGACCTCTTCCTCAAGGTCCATTTACATCACATATTCATATTTATGAGTTTGCCATAGTTCTTGGCTAGTCCAGTTATATTTAGAAGCTGGGGGAAACAGGGTGTTACAATGTGGTACCAAAAGTTTGACACATACATCCTTGGATTGGGATTTGTGAGAAGCAGGGTTGATCGTTGTGTATATTCCAAGCAGGTTGGTAATCACTTCATTTATGTAGTGTTGTATGCTGATGACATATTGCTGGTAGGAAATAACATGGATGTTATCAAGGAGGTGAAATCACAACTATCCTCCAAATTTGACATGAAGGATCTTGGTGCTACTAACTTCATTCTAGGAATGGAGATTAAAAGATATCATGCAAACAGGAAACTTTGGTTGAATAAGAGAAAATATGTTGAGATGATATTGCAGAGGTTTAATATGCATGGAAGTAAATCGGTCAAGGATCCTATTCCTATAGGTGTAAAGTTATCTGCAGATCAGTGTCCCAAGACACAGGAAGAAGAAGAGGACATGTCCCATATTCCATATGCTAGTGCAGTTAGAAGTTTGATGTATGAAATGGTTTGTAGTAGACCAGACATTACATATGCAATGAGAGTTTTGAGCAGGTATATGTCAAAATCAGGGAAGGAGCATTGGACAACAATAAAAAGGGTCTTCAGGTATTTGCATGGCACTACCAATTATGGATTGTGCTACCAAGGAAGACCAAGATTGGAGAAAGTGGTGGACATATATGGGTTTGTTGATGCAGACTGGATTGGAGATCTAGATCGAAGAAGATCCACAAGTGGGTATGTGTTTAACCTATTTGGAGGAGAAAAAAGCAGTATGGGTTGGTGCAAAAAGTAGTGAGATTAGAGTGTGATAGTTAGAGTGCAATCTTCCTCCCAAAGAAACCTACTTATCATTCGAAGACAAAGCATATTGATGTTCAGTATCACTTTGTGAGAGATATAGTTGAAGAAAAGAAGGTGTTGCTGGAAAAGGTTGACACTTTGAAGAATGTTGCAGATTCAATGACAAAGTCTGTGAGCACAGAGAAGTTCTCCTGGTGTAGAGTAACAATGGGCATTGTTGCCTTGGATTGTTGACTATGTAATCCTGTGAACCCCTGTATGTAAAGAAAACAACAAGTGGGAGAATGTTGGGTATGTGTTATATTATTTGCATGTGTTTGTATGGGTGTGTCAGATTTTTTCTATTTTGGCGGATTTTTCTATTTTTAGTGGTTTTCTAAATTAATTCAGGACTAAGGGATTAGGGTTTTGGTAGATACGAAATACCTAAAATATTGTATATATTGTATGGTGAATGGTGAAATTAATACAACGAAGAGTTGAAAGGTGTGACACCAAGGAAGGCTGGTTTTCCCCCGGTTAAGGGTTTCCAACGTAAATCACTGTGTACTATGTGTATGATCCATTGATTAATTTTTGTTTTTCTTAAGAATCTATATGCATTGCTTTACTTCACAGGTTTAAAACTTACACATCATTGACTACTTCATTCTGATTCTGAAAGGTCCAAGCCAAAACTGCGCATTCCCTTTAACATTAGTAGGCTCTCCTTTCTTTGTGTCCCACATCTAGACCGTATCTCCCTCTTGATACTCCTTTTCTTCAAACTTGGTTGTTTCTTGTACAACTATAGTATATTGTTTTGAGGGAGGAGGGTGGGATTCAGCTGTAAGGACTTCTTATTGGCTTGTTTTGATCAATATGTTACCATCCCCTTTCTTTAGTAACTTGACATTTCCAAATTCATTGCCTTTATATTTATCTAGGATTTGTTGATACTCTTCCTTATTTGGCCATTGTATCTCATCAAAATCTTCCTCTGAAGTGAAAGGAAAATCCTCTGGAGAAATTATAGGAAGGTTCTCCTTGATCGACTCATGTTTCACACTAGTTTCAACATCATTGTCAATTTCTTGCACATGGGCCTTGGCCATTGGCATATTTGGAAGGCACTCTATTGTCCCATTCTTCATAGGTACATTGATGTAAGTTAGGTCCATTTCCAATGTACCTCCCAATGTTGCAGCAAAATTCCTGGACAAAATCATTCCCCATACATCAGGGACGTCCACCACCACAATATCCATATGGATTATTCTCTCGAGATATTTACCAAGGCATACTTCAACATTCTCAACTACCCCATGAGTGGGTATGGACCTGGATTCAAAACCGCACACATTCCTATAAGGTTGTGTGGCCTTTAGGCCTAGTCTCTCCATGACTCGCAAAGACATCATATTAGCACTTGCTCCTGAATCAAGCATACATGGGTTAAGAAATTTATTATTCACTAATAATTTCATGAAGAAGAGCAGGTGTCCATCATATTGAACCATAAAATGGTTTGCTTGTAACATAATAGGAGGGTCCATTGGCTCATCTGATACTTAAAAAAAAAAATTGAACCTTTCTTTTATAGATGGAACCTTGATAGCTTCCTTCAGTGGAATGGTCACATGCATTTTTTCCAATGCACCTTCAAAGTCAAAATTCAAATCAACCTTGTCAGTTTTGGAAGGATTTTTAGGAAGAAGTATGTTCATAGGCGAAGGTATTGGTTGTGAAGTTGTAGGTACAGTAGAGAGAGGTTGGTTCATTCGCTTTTGTCTAGTATACACTTGAAATTATTGTTTTTTCAACTTTTCTCTCGAGTCTTGATTAAGATTATTTATCACCTCCATTCTAGCCTTCCTGGCTACTTCCTTCATGCCTTCTTGATGTTATTCAATTGTGATATTAAGGCAACATTGCGGGGCCTCAATGGTATGATCAATAATGTTTACTTGGTCATGTTCACCATTGTTTTTGGGACATTCATGCTCCCAATGTGAATCTCTACATTGCAAGCACCAAGGATTCTCCTCTACCATGTTTGTGGGAGCTAAAGTATTAGGGATTTCTTGATCATTCTTTGGTTTGAAAACTTGAGTCCCTCTTTGAAATTGCCCTTTATAAGAAGGCCTAGGAGATTTTTGTTCAGATCTTTCTAAGTTGACAATCCTATTCTTCATTAATTATTAGGTTTTGACCATGCCATCTATAGTGAACTGTAGTTTTTCCAAGCTAGGGCCAATATCTGAAGTAGATTCAACATTATGGACTACTTTGGGTTTAGCATCTATCTTGACTCTTGGGGCGGAGAAAGGTTCAACTATGAATGATGATAGGTTATCTTCAATCCTTTTGGCCATCTATTGAGCTTCTTGGATTGTCTTAGGGGCTTTGTCTCTGAGGAGAAATCCTATTTCTCCCGTAAAGGATTTAGTGTAAAGAAAAAGAGGGAAATTGTTTGAAGGGTGATAGCTCACTGGGATTTGTTGTGCCAATCTTTCAAATTTATAATGAAATTCCCTGACAGTTTCATTCTCAGGTTTTGTGATGTTATTCAGCCTTATTAGGAGCATGTTAGGTTCTTCCTTGACACTCCATCATTTGAGGAACACTTCCTCTAACTTGTCCATGGATGTAATACTAGCATCAAGGAGACCATTGTACCATCATCTAGCACCATCATGAAGGGTAGAAGAGAACAATTTCATAGCTAAATATTCAGCATCATCACTTATAGGATGAATTTGAAAGAAGGACCATAAATTTCTCATATTATCCTCAACGCTAACTACATCATTACCAGTGAACTTAGGCAGCCATTTCTCATACCTAGGGGGCATTTGCCTAGGGTATCCTGGAATGTTTGTCATGTCTAACAGTTTGAAAATATTGGATGTCCATTTTTTTTGGTTATTAGCTTTATTTGGATTAATGGTCTGAGTTTGAGCGTTAGACATTGTATTGGAAGGAATATTGCCTCCAAACAATGATTTTACTATAGGAAATTTTCGGGAAGGATTTCTTCTATAGGACTTGGGAGGATTGGTATACCTCCCTGAACTTAGTGGAGTCGCTAGATAATTTTCTTGAAACTATCAAAGGAATGAGGGGATCAACCTTAGTGGAGTCACCAGGTAAATTTTGTAAGATAAAGGCTTTTGCTGGAAAGGATTACCGAAAAAGTGTAGTTTGAGGAATATTGACTCAGTGTTTCTCGGCAACAACGCCAAAATGTTATCACACAATTTGTACTTGCCCAAAGCCCAAGCTAAGTGGATGCAAGATTTGTGTAACATGAGCTGACCTATCACTGTCACCTTAACATGAAACCTCTTTTTATTTAGGAGTATATCACAGTACCCCAAGGGAGACGTCCCCAGTGACATAAGGGTTTGAGAAGGCTAAGATAAAATAAATAAGAAAGTTCCACCCCTCTCACAGGTCATTCAAGTCAGAGGTTCTTTTTGTCTTATAGAGATGAAGCAGAAGGGTAAATAAGGTGTACCTACCCAGAAAAAGACAACAAATAGAAAAAAGTGCAATTTCCAAGTACCATATGATGTTAGTGCTCCATAAAATCATGAACCTTTGAAAAATAAGTAAGCTGATATAAAACTGCAGCAAGGTAATTAATTATAACAACAATGAATATTTTGTAACAGCCACAACAATTATTCCTTAAGGATGCTTAAAAATGACAAGAACATATAGCTCTAAGTTGACAGAATGATAACAACTTGTTAGAAGCAAAATTGGCAATGTATAATCAGCTTTTAATGTTACTTTTGAGATGAATTTGCTGCTGTTAGATGGATGTAGCAATCTTTTGTAATAGCAGCAAGTTAGTCAACGGATTAGTCTAGTGTAAGGTTAGTAGAAGTTAGTAAATGTTTCAAGGAAGATAGTTTGAGAGTTGTTTGATCAACCAATCACTATAGTGAGTGGACTAGTACCTTTTAGGGTGCATGGAGTCAACAATAGCAGCAACAAATATTAGAGAAAAATAGCAATGCTAGTACTTAGTCAAAGGAGCTGGAATGGATGGAGGAGGTGTTGGTAACCCAAGGCCTCAAGCATCCATGTCCTAAGAAAATGTTGGCTAGAAAGTAAGGAAACTTAGGCCCTTGCAATTTCTCTTTCCTTAGACAATTTGGAAATAATATATGCAATAGGAAATTAGAGTACGGCTACTAGAGTGCTAGCATTTAGGGCTCTAATAGCTACTTCTAAACAAGGTGAACTTTTAGAAAATTAAGCAAGTGGAAAACTATAAAGAGAGATAACAACTTATGTTTCTCTCCTAGGGTTTTAAGCAAGCAATTTCACAATCTTTAACATGAACTAAGTAAAATTTGCCATAGGTATTCAATAACATAAACAAATTGTATATTTTCTACTTACTTCACCAAGAATAATCAAGCCAAACCCTAGTTGAAGATCCTCCTTAATGAAAAAATAGCCAAAATACACCACAAATTGCCTCTCCAAGAAGTTGTGCACCAATAGTTCAGCCAATAACCCTTAAAGACGGTCGAGTTGCAGACCACATTTGTATGATGAGTTTATGATGAAAAAATGAGAGTTTTCTCTCTCTATTGATACGATATCAATGACCTTTAATTAAAATTAGGTCACAAAAAGGCCAACATGGCCAATTTACATTTAAAATTCAGTTTTTACATAAATGACATTAATTAAACCCTAATATCATATCCAAAGGTGACGTCATGGCCTTCTAGGGTGACGTTAGGCCCCTAGGGTGGAACATTAGGCCTCAAATGTAGAATGTTTGGCTTCCAAAGGCCCTGAATTCTTCCACACATGCCAACTAGCACACAACTGTCCTCATAAGTGAAAACCCTAACTCTGGATGATGTCAGGTTCATAATGATGATGTCATGTTCTCTCAAGGGTCAACGTCTATGTGGAAAGGAAAGACCCCCTTAGGTCTAGATTTGTTGGAGTGTCTCTGGTGCAACATCCTTCTTTCTTCCTTTTGCAAGCCTTTGGTGTCTCTCTCCCCCTAGTGGGGTCACAACATCCATCTATGGGCTTTCAGCCCCATGGAGGTTCGAGATGATCATTCCCCCATATGTACCTGTCCATTGGGAAAAGTCCTGCAGCAACAACAAGTACACCCTCTAGGGGTTCATAAGTCATAGGGATCATGGCAATGTCAATCACATCTAATAATCAAATTACCCAAACATGTTCATCAAACCCCCTTTACCTAGGCAAATTCTCAAAGACGTTATGCAATTTAACAAGTTAGGTTTGGAGAGGGTCTCAGGATGTCCTATTGGGCTAATCCTCCTTAAGTTCAGGGTGTTTCCCAGGTGAGAGCCAATCTAGGTCATGTAAGTGTGTGTGAGGTGACATGGGAAGTGTTTGGGCATAGGGTGCAGTGATAACAGAGAAATGTAGGTCTTACCTATGGGTGCCTCTGTAGAGGACGAGTTGCACCTTACCATGGATGCCATTATTTCCTAGCCCATCAATGCCTTTTATTCTTAGTCTTATCACTTTTTCTTTTGTGCTTCAAGGGAAGAGCTAAGGGACACTGTCTTGGCTTGGTGACCAGAGGTGACAACGTTACCCACAAGCATTTCATGAAGATGAGAAGTTTGGCTTGTGATGAGACCCCCTTTCTCTTGGCTATGCCACCAAGAGCCACTACCTTGGTTTGGTGACCAGATAGATGGTGGTGTCATACCACTACATGCCCATGGTCCTAATAGGCCAACTCATGATGAGACCTCCCATCCACCAACTAATACCTTGAGTGTTTATTTATCTTACAAGTTCCCTTTTCTTACTGAGAAGCCTTTTACTACTTTCTCGAGAATCCTTGGGCAAAGCATCTCAAAGGTTTCATTTTGGATTTTAACTCTTGCCAACTAATTTTACCCTCTGGTCCTTTAGCCCCTTCTTCCCACAAGGCAAGGTACAACCCTTCCTAGTGTGGCAAACCCAATGCCTGAACAAAGGTAGGGGGAAAAATGAGAGGAGTAAGGATGGAAATTGGTAAGTATGGAGGTAATGGATGATGGCCTTTCATAGACCCACCCACTGGAAACCCATCCTAAAGGGAGATCGACTTACTAGGGCATCATGTCACCCTCCCAGGTATGAGAAAGTTAAAGCGCATAATTTCCAAGCAAACGTTATGAAATGAAGGAGAATTCAGTGAAACATATCCAAGTGATTCAATAACCAGAGTGACACATACCATGATACTCAGACTCATTACCTCATGGAGTAAGACTTACTGCTACTTCAAGACTAGGCTGGTGGGATGGATACTGCTTCTACTGATAGATGGGATGCACTGAAGAAAAGATGGGCCCTCCAAGGCCATGCTCAAACCATTCAGCTCTTGACACTCCATGTCTAGGACCTGTGGGCATCGAGACATGATATCCTTAGTTATCCTTAGGATAGGGGATAACAGAGTCCTCGAATAAATCCATAATCATGTCATCATTAAGCTCCCAAACATATGAATCATATACACATGAAAAGTAGTCCTCCGAAGATGACAACTCAAACCCCTTTTCTTGAGGGATACCCTCAATTTGTAAATGGGATCTCTATAAAAAATGAGACGACCAAAATCCCATTTGTGTCTGCCAGTTTATATGAAAGTGTCTATATACTCATCAATCATATGTAAAGGTTCTTTAACAACACCATCAACAAAAAGTGACCATTTCTTTGTCTTTGTGTGCATGAGGAGAGTAGAGGCATTGACGTCTTCAATAGGCTCCTCAAATTCATCATTGAGGCTAGTTTCTCCTTGAACTTCATGAACAAGAGGACAGCACGGCTGGACAACCTCAACTACATTAGGCTAGAGTAAAGATAATGATGACTCAACATGTTACGCTTCATTAGGATTCTTTTTTCTCTTCATGGTATTGCTCCTCTATTACATCTTCATCACACAAGGCCTGATTCATAATGCAAAGTGCTTTATGTGCCTTTTTTCAAAAATATCTGTCGCATCCAAGGGCTCCTGTAACACCTCTTCACTTGCAAAGTCAAGGAATAAGGTATCATCAAGATCTTCAAAAGGATTATAAATCATCATGTTCTCTTCTTGATGTGCGGGAGGAACAAAGGTCTGGATGTTTTCATCAAATGGAAGGGAAGATTTGAGCACTTTTTCTTCATCAAATGTCTCGTCTGGATCTTCATTGCGGTCTTCTTGGTAACTTTCTTCATATATCCGTCCTTCAAGCATTTCTTCATCGTCAAGGGAAGGAAATAACTCTCTTATGTGATTCATCATTTCCTTAGTAGCTTTATTAGCATCCTTTTCCTTTTCCATTTGTAAAAATGCCATCTTCGAGTCATAACAAGTTCTAGATGAGGGTTCATCCAATGGTGCCATAATTCCATTTACCTAAAGGACACCTCAATGGAGTCGTCAAGTGAGGTCAAGTCTCACCAAAGGAGGGAAAGGGGGAAAGAGGGAAAGTCTGATGAACTACTATTTTGTCACTGAGATCTGATACTCTAGGGGTTTCTATATGCATTTGAGTTAATGTGTGAACATGCTTGGTAATTTTCGCATGTGTGTTTCATTCATTAAGTGTTTTAGCAGTATAAATATAATGCATGCGAAAGAAATCACAATACAACTCACTGATATATATAATGAGGAAAAAGCAGGAAATACAATAATAAGCTGGAAGAAAATATACTAGTCATCAGTTAGATCTCATGGATTGTCACTGGAATACAAATCAACTAACAAGAAATACCCGTGATCAGAAGAATGAAGGTTGATCTGTGCATGCACGGATAGATCGATAAAACACAATTTGACAACTCACGACAACTGTTGTAGATATTGGAAAACGCGTTGTGATGGCGATACCCATCAGAATGGACTGGAAATTGTCTCAAAAGAAGCACCCTGGCCTATAGGCTGATCCTAGTAACTGTAGGACCGAATATTTGACCTCTGAATCTTCGGATGTCACCCCCTAGGGGTTTGCGCACCTCCTGGGATGTGGGAGTGCTCCCTAGTGATTCCACATGCATAATATGGTGATGTATGACTCAAAACGATCATCCTAGCCTTCTCTATAATGGGTTGAAAGGGTTTCCTTGGATCTTCTCTGGAATACCCCTTGGAACCCCAAATGTGTTTCCTCGAGAGTTTTTCCCTAACTGAATGTTTATTGCATTCTGGTCGATTCCACCGTCAGAAACTGACGATGGGTGGTTCAAAAGTTGTTCCCTAACTAGCTCTCTAATGTGTCGAAAGGAATCTGCAAAATACTAAACTGTCTCGCACAACCATACAAACCCTCTCTTTAACCCTTGCGCCCTCACTGGCTGAGTTGTGCAATCACTGAACTGGATACCTGAAATGCACGGTGAAATACCTGGATGGTATCTCCGATAGGCTAGGGTGTGTCTCTCAATACCGAAACCAATCAATGGTGGTGGTTTCCTCCAAAAATCCACAAAACAACAAGGGGGTCGAGTTCCTCCTCCTCTGGAAACTGTCTCAATATCAAATCATAACATAATTATGAATTAGGATGCTTTACCCTTCCTTTATAGCTTCCCGAAACTTTAATTCGTTGTTGACCTTTTCCCTCCAAGTGACTTTTACTTTATTTTATTATTCCTTGATTAAATCACTTAATTAATTAATTGATTAACTATTGAACCTCTAAAAAGTGATGTATCCATCCTTATGGCTTCTCTGACCACTGAAAGTCACTTCTCATCATCTTATCCTATAATGATCTTCTTCTGAATTCCGATGAGCTATTACACTAAGAGTTTTATCGAAGTAATATGCCCATTATGACCTTAGTGAATTTAATTAAGATATGACCCATAATAGCTCAAAATTACGGAAATCATCGGAATGCAATGAAACCAAATCCAATATGTGCGGAATGGATCCCAATGATGAACGATGCAAGTCGGGCCCAATAAAACCCCTCAATATCTCTCGAAGTCTCTGTCACTCTTATCTGGCTACTCTGGTAGGAATAACACTCTGTAATGTTATAACATCCCAAAATGGGGACATTACAGTCCTCCCTGCCGGAATATTGCTTGTCCTTAAGCAATAACTGAATCCAATTACATATGATACTAGGGTCCCATATCCACCTTTGTGGCACAGGGTAGACTCCCCTCAGGATGTGGCCTCTCCAAGTGCTCACCACGCATGACACCCACATGCTTCTGATGAGTAGAATGATCAATGGCCAAAGAATCTTAGTTAACTCCCCGAGCAACCACTCTACTTGAAACTCAACTCCATCAAACTTTGAACTACCAAGCACTCCAATCCATGGATCCCATATCCGAATGTGAACTGCAACGTCTCGTGAAATATAGTCCTGCAACATATCAATACCATGAGTCTCCTACAAATAACACATAGTCTCAACCCGAAATGAGTCTGTCCTCCAAGACCGTACCAACCCTAACATGACCTCCACCAACTGAACATGCTACTGCCATAGTGAGGTACTACAAGACCTCAACAAATCACCAATAAGTGACGTGGTCCCCCCAATATTGAAGCTCACTGGAAATTCAAAGTGACTTCCCCATGCAAAGATCCACTCATCTCCATCAGTCAATAAAATTCCCAACCCTGTAATCCCAGGGTCCCATGATAGCCTCTGATAAGGACCATCATGCAGATGCTACACTACTTTGATAATGACTATCTTCTCAAAGTATACATACTGGATCCCCCACTCTTGGATCCTCATGTTGAAATACCTATGAAAACTAGGCATGTCGTCAAGAAGCCGAACCTGTAAAGGTATCTCTATGGAATTAACATCTACCCAACCACCTCCATACTCGATCATGAGTATCAATAGGGAGAACCTATCTCGCCACATAGAACAAGTCCCTGCAAGCCCTCTCAAAACCATCCAAGAGTGAATTATGTTGCTCTCTGGTGCAACCTGGGCCATCATAAGATGAAACAACCCACTAACCAAATGGACTCCTGGATCCATGGAAAAATTGAAAGTTCATCACTCCCAATCCCCACTAACTACTCATGTGTCATACGGATAACTGTTGGAAGCCCCCCATCCTCATCCCAATGAGAATCTGAATCTATGTCACCCTCTGAGATATCTTCTATCCTATGGCCCAAGGTCTCAATTGTGTGTCTCTGATGATCCACCCCTATCCTGTTGTATGCAATAAATACACTCCTGTCAGATGGTCTCGGCCTACCAACTCTCCATGTCCCTTGCCACTGTCTATCTCCCCCTATGTTGTTGTCAATGATGAAAGCATCGGAAAAAGCTAACAAAAACATATGTAACCGAATGTAGGACTGGAAAGTATCATATGTTTTGGTCAATCCCCAAGATTGGACCAAAATCTCATCCACTAGCACCCATGGTGAATAATTGTCTAAACTCCAACTATTGGGTACAACAGTAGATAACTCCACAAACTGTTGGTCAATCACTCTCCCTCCATCATCACTTAGATAGCTTCTGCTACTGTGAAGGTGATCTCCCAGGACTATGTGCTATTGCAAGGGAGAGGAATCTCCATGCTCCACTTAGTGTGTCTCCTCCCTACAATCCAATGCGTCCCCTTGAATCCCACTATACATCTCTCTCATCATCATATGTCCAAGGTGTACTACCGGATCAACCTCTATGTGGATATCAACCAATCTTGGAACACAAATGAAAGTGTTCTTGTAACTACCCCTAGCTCTGGAATCCTCGTGTGTATGTGTATGACCGATTGTCTTAGAACTACCCATGAATGGTGGCCCCTGTGACACCCGGACATCCTCCAACAATGTAACTGAGGAACATATCTGACTCTCTGCCAAGATAGATATAGTGTATCTCTGACTAGTCTCTTCAAGGAGCTCATCTAATCTGGACTCTAATTCTTGAAGGGTTGTCTGTGTTCCTTCCAAGAATCCTCGTGTGCTCACCAACTCATGAGTGAGTCGGTCCACCTCCAACTCCTGCTCCCTCAGGGCTCTGCAATACATCTCGCCAACCTCCAATAGGTAATCTCTATCCATCAACAACTACTGGTAGTCGACCCTCATCATAATTACTCTTTCCCTGAGAGTATGAAAGTCATCCATGGAAAATCCCCTATCTGAACTATCATGTGCCATCGATTCCTTCCAACAATAATCTGCCACCAATGCATGTGTATCATCCATGCATCTAGTGGCTACCATGATCATGTCCTCACTGACTCTCAACTGTCCCGTCCAGTGTCCTGACTCCTGATAACAGTCCCATTGAGGTTCTACCTCATACCCCTCACTGCTAGTGTCAACAATGGAATCCCCAACAACACACTCCTCAAAAGATAAGGCACTGAACTGCCTATTGTCCACTATTCTACTGAGTCCTCCTGTATGCCACTGCACACCATCACCAACTACTACCCCCATCTGAATCGCACTGTATCCTATATGGGAAGCCGTATCCTCCTGTGCACTCACCCTACTAATATCATCTGCACCTGGATCCCATATAGATGTGTCCAGACACGTGCTATGGTCATCTCGACCAATAAGGAGTGCATCCTCATCACTGTGGACTAGTCCTGGAAGTGAGTATCCTATCAAACTATCAATATCCACAACCTGATCTAACAATAGAATCTCCAAAAGAGGTGACTCCCTCTCCCCATACGGGTAGGTATGTGTAAGGTCAACTGTCTCCAAGTCATGTCCGTCCTCCTAGGCCTGCACATTCATATGTCCCTGGTGTACAATCCTCACACAAGGCTCCTCCACCATATCAGGAATGCCACTGATATCCTCATTGGTCCTGGCTATCATAGGTGTTTGAGAAGATAAAAAATGTGTCACTGCCATCATAGAAAGCTCATCATCCTCCATACATGACTTCTTGGAAGCCATGTCTATACCCAAGGGTTGGTCATGCAACCACCTAATCTCATCACGTCCAAGTGCCCACACATATGAATCCTCACACGTGTCATCATTATGCTGAAGTGTTGAAGTCTCAACACTGCCTGGTAGGAAAGATGAAGAACATGCACTATCATCCTATTCATCCAACTGTCCCTCATATGCATAAGAGTCACTAGCCTCATCTGACTGCTCTAAATAGGCATCTGTGATTGCATTCTCATGCACCTCCTCATCCTCACTGTCATAGTGTACCTCAACAATGTGCAGCTTCCCCTTCTTGTCCCCTAATAGTTGGGGTTCATACCACTTAGGATGTTTGATGGTGCAAAAATCCTTGAATGACATGTTTGAATGAAATGTCACACCAAGCTCCTAATACTCCCTCAAGCAATATGTAAACTCCTCATCAGCTCCATTGATCCTTGCATTGTTTTGAAGGCTTGCCATAACCTGCTTCAACTATTGTCGCCCCTGTGCAAGAATGTTACGAATATTCCTCACGCTGTCCTCCATATCTGATTTGAACTTTCCTCCCTACTACTGCATATGGAGGTGTAAGTGCAAGTTATCACTACTGAATTTTAGTGGACATAATCTGACATAACGCCTCACTGATTTTCCCATTAGGATGGCAGAAAAACCAAATCTTATACCACTGAAATATCCCTGATCCAACTGATCCGGATATCTACTGTTGAACTACTGTTTTGTCACTGAGATATGATACTCTGGGGGTTTCTCGATGCGTTTGAGTTAATGTGTGAACATGCTTGGTGATTTATGCATGTGTGTTTCATCCATTAAGTGTTTTAGCAGTATAAAGATAATGAATGCGAAAGAAAGGACAACACAGGTAGAAAGCATTGGACCAAAGTATGGGGAGGTTACACCTTTTTATGTCACTCTCCAAGTCAATGACTCCCTCCTCCACAATTGCATATTTGACCCAAACGCTGCAACCAAAATCATGACTGAAAAGGTCATGCATCAGTTAGGCTTAATCCTTTCACACCCAAACACACAAGGAAGTTTCACAAAGGGGATTATTCAAAATTTGAACGTTACCTTTAACTCTTTCCCTAGCGCTCCTTTTACTATAGATGTGATGGTGATAGATGCTTTGAGAAATTGGGGCATCATATTCCACAAAGACCTTATAGAACACTTGGTCGAAAGCTTCCAAGACCAAGGATCCAAAGTAGTCATACCTCACCCTGAAGGAGGATTCTTCACCCTCCATAAGGAACCCCTTGTAGGATCCTTGATTGAAAACCATGACGAACTAGACAATTATCTCCTGTGTAGTAACAATGACATCGAT
>JASDQU010099926.1:3492-17147 GCA_032191745.1 Picea mariana
ACAAAAAAAAAAAAGAATTACCTACATACCAATAATCCATGTAGAACATAAGAGTCACAATGTAAACAAAAGGGGGTCTTTTATTACTCCATTCCAATATAAGAATCTAATACATCACACTGTACACAACTAGACTATGCACTTACCAAATCCAAGGCATGAACTCAAAACTATCCAATGGTCTCCATTTCCTTATGCCACTTAACAAAATAGAGGCCCCTATGATGGAGTCCTCGGCTTGCACACTGCTAGGAGTAAGATCCTACATATTCGAATGACTGACCATTTTGAATCCTTAAATCACTCCAGTTGTTATAAGTCCAAATAGGCAGGCTCTATACTATATAGTGGGGAAAAACTCTCATAGGGTTGTCTTCTTTGCCACCATAGATTCATGCATAGTTTCTAAATGGTAATTTTCTACCCGTATCTTGTTCAACCGGACCACTTAATCCATGGGGATTGGCTAGAGCTTGGGTGTCGACATTCATCTATTTAATGTAGTCTCATAACTCTTCTATGGGTTTCTCTCACTGCTACATTAGAGTTCATAGTGTGTAGGCAGAAGATGTTATGATTATGACTTGTTCTCAGGTACTAGCTGGGCAGAATGTTGAAGGTGAATCAAAGCTTGAAGAGCAAGACGAAGCATAGCTTCAAGAAGAATATATTTGTCTATTCATCAACAATGAACAACAATCTGTCAATGATGCAGATTGCTCAAAATATGTATCAGAATTGTTGAGTGAATGTGTGCCTCCTGTTCTGCATCATTTGGCTGAATTCAAAGACCATCCTTATGAATAAATTGTTGTCATAAATGATGATGAAGATTTGAACTTAAATGAAATGGAGATGCAATCTCCCACTTGGCTTGAGAGTGAAAGGCGAGATAGCATGGATGTTGAAGTGACTGAAGCTAAAGTGTGCACTGAAGGTTGCAAATAAGTTCTGTCTTTTCGTTGTCGTAAACTTAATTTTGAAGAAAATGTTAATGAAGCAGGAAGAAATTTCCATGTATGCTGTCACTAGCTGAAACCTATATGACTTACTCCTCCTTTGGGCTTGGAATGACTATTAGGTCTTGATATTGATATTGTATTATTTTTTTAAATACCTACACAAAGGTGGCAATTGTGACATCTTTCACTCTCTTCCCGTCGCTATTGCCACGTCCAAGATGTCTCTCTTTCCACCTCCAAGATTTTTTCTCCCATAGCAACCACGTCGGAGCTAGTAACTCCTGGCTATCACTGTTGCCACCTGATGGACGTCGTTCTTGCGACGTTCAAGCGTGTCGCTCCCATAGCAACCATGTTGGAGCTAATACCTCGTCCCATCGGTCTTGCCACCTTCAGAACGTCTCACTTGCCACGTTTGAAATGTCGGTCTTTCCACCTTTGAAATGTCTCTCTTGCCACGTCTGAAATGTCTCACTTTCCATGTTTGAAATGTCTCACTTGCCACATTTTCAATGTCTCACTTGCCACGTTTGAAACGTTGGTCTTGCCACATTTGCAACGTCTCTCTTGCCACGTTTGCAATGTCTCTCTTGCCATGTTTGAAACGTCGGTCTTGCCACATTTGCAATGTCTCTCTTGCCACGTTTGAAATGTCAGTCTTGCCACATTTGCAACGGCTCTCTTGTCACGTTTGAAACATCGCAATTTAGACGAAAACTAGGTCGTCGGAAAAACGACGTCATGTGAAACGACGTTTGAGGGGGTTCGAGGTTTGTCGGTCTTCCGACAATAGAAAGTGGCAATTGCGTCAAACGCACCGTTGGAATTTCACCCAAATGCAGTAGTGTAAGGACTATGTTTGGTATTATCTGCAATAAAAACAAAATTAAGATGGCATTCTTGAAAATTCCAAAAGAAGTCACGTCTGAAAGTCATGTGTTGAGATGACCTTGAATCTAAAATCCAAGCATATTCATAATCACTTTGAAAATCAGTGGATATATGTAATGATGAAGATGAGGTAAACACATATTTTGAACCATTATCATTTTGATCATTTGCAAATTGTGTTGTGTTTTGATGAAACTTGGAAATTTTATCAATGGAAGTGCGACAATCTTCTACATAATGACCAACTTTGTTACATATTCTACAAACAATTTGACTGAAATCTCTCCCTCTACCTGAATTATGTACTCAGCCTCTACTTTGACCTTTTTGTGGAGTTTGTCCTCTTCCTTGACCGTTACCTTGAAAATAGCCTCTGCCTTAACTATTTCCTCTTCCTTGAAAATACCCTCTGCCTTGACTATTTTTTCTTCCTTGAAAATAACCTCTGCCTTCACTGTTTCCTCTTCCTTGAAAATTGTTTTCTCTACTTTGGCTTCAACCACAACCTTGTACAAAATTTCCTCTTCCTTTGGTTCTAGAACTGTCACTTGAATATTTACTTGTGCTGGCTTCTATGAAAAAAACATCTTCCCCAACTTGCTTTTTCTTTCCAAAAGTTTTGCTGTGTTGAGATAACATTTCACTTAGATCATCAAACGTAAGCTTATCTAACTTGCCAGTGACTTGTAAAGTTTCCAAAAAATGTATATAGGAAGAAGGCAATCCAACAATTAAAATTGTGGTCATGAAACTATCGTCTACTGCTTGAAAACCAACTTTTAGCATTTCATGCTTAATGTTCTTAAGTTTGGAAATATACTCATGTACAACATCTCCTTCAATCCATTTTTGTTGGAGTGATTTTAATTGAAGATCAACTTTCTTTGATTCAGGCTGAGCATCAAATAAATCCTTAAAAAATTTCAAAGCAGACCATGCATCAGTAGTGTTTTCAATGTGAGCATACATCTAATCATTACAGAAGATTTAATGAGTGCTAATGCTTTGGCATTTTTAACTTCCCATTTTGCTAATATAGCTACATCTGTAGGCTTATTTGGCTTAGTATCTTCATTACATATATCACGTCAAAGTTCATTGTAAATGAGAGTACTTTCAATGAGAGGTTTCCATGTCTTGTATGATTTTGTGCCTTCAAGTTTGTCGGAGTCAGAGAGAAGATTAATTAAATTCGACATTGTAGTGTTGAATATTCGCACCAAAAAAGAATCAAGAAAAGAGATATCAAGATGAGAAACACACAAGACACATCACACAAAAAAACGATCTATCGGGGCTTGGCCTTGACCCTCGTATAGTCGTTGAAACAAGAAAACAATGACTGAGATTTGCACTTGGCTCTAGTCAAATTCCAAGTAACTTTCAAAATTTTACTTTTAACAATGCTCTTGCAAATTTCACCCACCCTCAAAGTAAAAATACGTTGAGTTACAAAATTTTGTCATCTCCAAAAATATATGAAATCCTTATCACTGTTTTTTTTTTTTTAAATATCTGTTTCCTTTGCTGATCATATTGACTGTGCCTTTCAATTTGCTATGTTCATAATGCCACTTAAACTAGAAATCCTTCAGACAATCAAATGTACTATTGCATCTAACCAATAGCACCAATTCAACCTATGCAAAAACAAATCGTTGTAGGTTGACATTTCTCGAATGATTTTTTTTTTTTTTTCCCAAACTCAATTCACCAATTGAGAATTTTAATTACTAATCTCGCTCCATCTATCATAGCTTCACTAAAACTTCAAATTCAACCAATTCTAGATCTGAATTTGCTAGAACAAATATTAAATCAATAATATCTCACCACTTGGCCGAATTTCTCAATTTTCCCATGAATTTATCAACAAAAATTGGGGCTATTTCCCAATTCCGTGCCATTATTGTTACTTCTTTCCATGGACGCTCTACAACTCAAAATTTCGTCAGTTTGAAATAAATCCTCTGTAAAATTTCCCTTCAACTCAATTTTCTCAGCCCATCCAGGCTCAGTGTTGAAAATTAAAGCTTTGATACCATATTGTAACATCCCTGACCACCCATGTCGGGGCATGCCACTCTAGAGAACTCTTTTCATTCTCTGCTCAACATAGTGTAACATACACAGCATCCAACTGAGCTATGACACATAAATTTTTCGAACTACATGCAATTAAAACATATACACAAAGAACTCTTGCGAAAATTTATATATAAAATGTAAACAGACAAATACGTTTTGTAAATGCATGGATTCATACTGAAATAATAGTAAACATATACATGCAACATATATAAGCAATACCCATAAATATCACGACAGTTATAACCACGCATAGGATAAACCCATAAAAATAAGCATGTAAATAATAATGAAGCATGTAAATTCATCACACAATTGACACTTATCTTGGTAAGAATATCACCAACTCTGTGAATACCTTCCATGGACCTCCCATCCTTAGAACATACTACTCATCACTCTCAGCAGTGGGTCACCCTTGAGCTGGGACTAAAATCTACATGGGTAAAGGGATTCCTATCCAAGATAATGGCTCATAGACAGCAGGAGAGACTCCATCACAGGTGCCAAATCAAACTAATAGCCTACAGTCCCTCATTCCCCACATGCATATCCCACCCTAGGAAGTGTGCCCCTTCTCTTCTCAACAGTCCTTCGGTTGCCCCACTTCCTTTCCAGGCTTCAGCAACAGGTTAGACAAGAAGTCTTAGAGCCCTATAGTTGTAGTTTAGCACCTTCAGGAAATCAATTCCCAACAATTATCTCACCCAGAGAGAATTTGATCACGGGCCTGACAACCGACCTCTTCAATATCCCACGGGCCTGACAACCAGCCTCTTCAATATCACACAGGCCTGACAATCGGCTTCTTTAGTCCAGCTCCCTAGGTAACTAAGTACACCAACAATTATGGTTATGGATACAGGTTCGGGTACAGTGATATGAAGGTATGTAGGATAACTAACTGGGTGAGTGAATGATCATGCAATGGATGACTGGTTTCCTGAATGATGGAAGGAATGAATGATAAAATGAACTAAGTCCCCACAACATGTATGCATGTCCCCAACCTGAAACTTGTCATGTTGGGAGCTACTTTTTCCCACTTTCCCCCCTCCATAGAACTTAGGATAAAATAATTATTCATACTTTATACTTTAAGAAATATTGATCTAATATTCCTTTTTGGGTTAAGCTCCGTAGCTTAGCCCCTTTTCCTTAACTTTTATCCCCCCCTTTCCCTAACTACTAGAGTTTAGTCCTCCATACTCTTTATCATCATCGGTCTACGTGCAACAATTTATTTTATATTAATGATGAGAAATATACAAAAATAGGTGCACTAGCCTTTAGCATCTAGGCTCTTTGGCCTAATCATCACAAAACTAGCTTACCAGCCTATAAAACCACGCATATACACAAAGGATTCTTGACCTAAAAATTGTGTGCACTTAAGTTACTGTGCGTGGTATCCTGGAATGTGCAGGCTTCATCATTTTATTGCGCAATACATGCACGCACTATGCAAAGGAAGGTGCATACAAAAATGATATCAAACAACTCACCAACTTACGTACATTTGTATTTACATTTACAACTGGGTTCGGCCTCAGGATACTATAGATTGAGAGTTTCCATTGATGGAAACATGAGTCAAACATGTATAGTAATCATAGAAAAAGGAATTTCACCTTGGGGTAGAGGAATAACAACTTGTGGTAGAAGCAATTCATGATTACTGTTGATCACAATAGGATTAACAATAATCCTATGATTATAAACCTCAGGGGAGGTAGCATGCAAAGAATCCATGTACAAAAGGAGTAATGAAGGAAAAGGAATTAATATCTCATGAGGGTTAGCGACTAAATATCGGTGTATAACAGAATGCACAATAAATTATTAAAATCTCAGGAGAAATAACATTGAATAGATCAAAAGAAAGAACTTTAATTGAAGCTCAGAAGGGAGAATGCATTGCATAAATTCTATCAGGATTGAAATCCCCACAGTAAAACTCCAAAATAATTGAGGAGGAATCCTATCCACTGATGTATTTTTTGGGACAAATTCTGACCATCAGATCATAGAGGAAAATTGCATAAATAAGAAGAGAATCATGGTCGTTTGTTGAAGATTTGGGAATGATTTATATCATGAGATGTAGATTAAATATAGACCTCCATATCGACTACTAAGATTCATAGACCATCAATAATGTAAATGATGTACATATGGTGAGCTCGACATTGACAACTTTGGATAATATCGATGGAAGGAAATTTGCATGAAGGAATTTTAGCCGAAGGCAAATTTCCAAAGTAAAAGTAAGTCATCAGATCTAAGGAGTGCTTCAAGATCAATGATAGCTGTCAGATCTAAGGATCACTTCGAGATCAATGATAGTCATCATATCAGGGTTGTGTAGTAGCAATCAACTGCGACACTGACCACTACGACGAAGAGATGCCAAGAACAAGAAAGATTCCCTAATGCTGAAGACTCAAAGTCACATCAACCGTTGATCTGGAGTAAAATATGAGAACCGTCGGATCATAAGGAGATGGTCAACTTCTACATTGACTACTCCGGCAAAAAAAATCCAAGAACTTATGAATTCACTTGAAGGTTGGGGCCCCAAATTTCTGAAATGAATAAGGACCATCAAATATAGGCAATGCATGATGACCATTAGATCAATATAGGTGGGTCCAATTGTGGTCAACTTTGGCACTGATCACTTCAGTGAAAAAGGGTTTAGAACATGTAAGGTCAATCGAAGTTTGGAGTTCCAAAGTCACAAAGTAAGACATGTGGCACACACATTGAGATCCCACATCATCATAGTCCATGTCAGCAAGACCACGTCGGAAATAAAACATGACACATTCGTATGGTGACAAGTGTCAAGGTCTAGTTGTCAGTTTGGGTATACCAAAGTCATGTATCAAGGTGACACATGTCATCCACTCAGAGAGTGCCACATCAATAGTGACGTTAGCAAGCTACATCAGTCTGGGAGTATTCCCTTCAAGAATATCTAGTTACTCCTACTAGCAGCTACCCGAAGTGACAAATGGAGAAGTCACGAACTAACGTTGGTTGTTGATCTAAGAGCCTCAAGGATGTATCATGATCTTTAAGTAAACTGTAGTGGAAATATAGAGTAAGCATGAATCATGAAGTAATGCTAATTGTTTATCTACTTCGGGATAATTCTTTACCAGTGATCAAAGCACAGTGGAAGGATAGCGTAAGGAGTACTAAAAATTGACAAAAATCAGTCATCACAACCTTGCGACTTACTCAATAAGTAAAAATATGGAAGGATTGAACTACTTCAAAGTTCGATTTACCCGAAGTCCCAGAGTGTCGGAGCCCCAAAATGAGATCCGACCATTCGTCGAGGAAGAAGATCCACGATCAAGATCCAAAAGCACAAAGTAATGTGCATGAATATTAACCTGGTGGAGGTTGCACGCTTTTGATTTGGATCGTTGGATTGTGTAGCTACATGGAAAAAATCTATACTATATACACTTTGGGGAAATTTAGTCTGGGAGATTTGGATGGTTATAAAAGAGAAAAGCTCTAGAACTTACAAAGTATCAGAGGAAACAAAATCCGTCCATGTCACAATTGAATCCCAACCATTGGATATGAATAAGAACATTGTGAGAAATGAGTCCTTTAAAGAATTATTGAACCATTGATCTGAAACCGTGATCAACTATGAGGATTAAAAAATATGAATCAAATTTGCTCAAGATGTAACACTTTGGAATATATTGCTTCGACGATAACAAGAATTTGGTGAAAAGAAGAAGGAAATTTACAAAGCGTTGAAGCCCGAAGAACATGGTCCCAATATTGGACATATGGGGGATAAAAGAAAAAAATGGGGAAGAATTCTGAAGCACGAAAGACGTGGTTCTAATGACAGTCATATAGTAAGATTAATGTTTGTAGAATATTTCGACAAATATTAACACAATAACAATATAGAGAGTCGTTAAAATCTCAAATATGATATTTTGGAGAACAAAGAATGCATCAGAAGGATGAGAACGATATAATGAGTCGATTGATATCTGTGACCAACTCATGAATAAATATTTCTAAACAATATTAGTTAGACAAATGAAGAGGTGTAATGGTTCATGTCAAAAAGACACATTGGTTCAATCCTATACTATTTGAAATACTATATAAACCAGAAGTGGTGGTGAATCTAATAGTGTCTTGGTGGATTAAATCTATATGTATATATAATGGATTGAATGGAAGTTCATTCTATCAGGTTGGTGCCTATTTACAAACTGAGTCTTGTTATGAGGATTGGATTCCTCACATCTGAGTTGGATATGAGATCATCAAGTTGGGTCTTGTTATGAGGGTTGGATTTTTTATTTTTCAGTTGGATCTGAGAACTACAAGATGGGTCTTGTATCAGAGAGTTGGATCTCTCATATTCATTTGAAGTCAAGGATATTAAAGGATTGATTTTATATGTATTTATACAAGTTAAATAAATAAAATAAATATATTATATCTAATTCATACAATTTGTGTTTTATATGTTTATGAATAATTAATTGAACTGCATATATTATTCAATTAATTCAGTTATTATATGAAAGTGTGAAAAGTAGCCAAATGTTCCAGACACTAATTCACACCCTCGTCTCAATGTCAAGTGTACATTTCAACACGGGGTTCATGGGTTTCCCTAGTTCTTGAACCCCTATTTCCCATACAATTTTTTTTGTAACCACTCCAACCACTTGGAGAGGGTATAAAATGAGCCAAGGCTAGAGGAGAAGCATAGTCATACTTGAAGCATAATAATGCTAGAATTTTCTTTCCTCGTCTGTAAGCCCCTTTTCCATTGGTGTTTATTGATTCCCACATTCCTGGAAACCCATGCTTCCATCCTTCCTCTCTCCACATACCTTGTCAAGAAGAATCCATTCATATTCTTTGGAATTTAACAAGAATTGGATTCAGAGGTAATATATATGGTCAGTGGCCTGGGCGGAGGGACCTAAAGTCAGGTTTCAGAGAATTGTCATAGTAGATACAAGTGGTAAGTACCTTCATCTTGTTTTTCATCAATAAAGATACCTATTTCATGTAAATTATTATTGTTTTAATGTATGATGTTTATGTTTAAGAAATCTAATTCTTAGAACACTAATTGACCTAATTTCTTTACTTTCAATCATTTTCATGAGAATTACTTATCATATAACTACCAATTTGTAGTTTTCAACTTGCTTTTTTTCAGGTGATCAAAGGGACTATTGGGAAGGAGTGCTGAAATGAAAGGTTTCAACCATGAGATCATCATCGAACATAAGGAACTCGATATGCTTGTTTCTTCCTTACTAGTAGTTAGTTAATTAAGTTAGTTACAATATTTCTTGATTGCAATAATAGGATTCACCTCATTCTTTAAAGGTCATCACTCCATTGTGTATTTAACCCATATCCATAGGAAAATTTCTCCAAATAGATGTATTCATGGAAGGGAATTTCAAAAACATATCGAAAACCATTCCTATTGACATTTCAGTAAAGCCCAATATCATAAAAAACATCCTTATAGGTGCATATTGTTCTCCTCAAGAAATATAACTTTATACTACCATATTCACATAATTACACAATGTTTTCACTTGGCACCAAAACAAAATTCTTGGAATTGACCACAAAATTGTTGAGCACGAGATCAAAATGGACATTGGAGCTAATCCTATTCAATAGAAACTCTGTCTCTCCAGCTCAAGAAAGGTTGTTTCTATTAAGGAAGAGGTCCAATAGATTCTTCATGATAATTTTTTCTATATGGTTCCCTTCACTGATTGGGTATCCAATCTATTTCCAGTCAATAAAAGGAAAGGAACCATCAGAGTCTTTGTTGATTATAGGGATCTACAAAAGGCTTTCCCAAAAGACAATTTCCTACATGATTCATTGATCAAATCATTGATGAATGCACTGATAATTATATCTTCTCCTTCATGGATGGTTTATATGGCTATAACCAAGTACACATCAAACTAGAAGATACGCACAATAATTCCTTCATCTACTCTTGGGGTACTTTTTTTTTATCACAAGTTACCTTTTGGTCTTAAAAATGTTGGAGCCACTTTTAGATGGGCCATGTCATATGCCTTGCATGACATCAAGAACATTTTAGAGGCATTTGTAGATTACTTAGTGGCTCGCTCATAACAACACAATGTTGATCCATGTCACCTATGGGCCATCTTTACCACATGTCGACACTATAAAATACTCATGAACCCTCAAAAATGTATATTTTTCTTGGTAACTAGGTTCTTGTTAGAATTTATCATATCCAAGTTTGGGATCATCATTGATACCTTCAAGATCAAGTCGATTGTGAAACTTCCACCCCCACCACATCGTCACCAAACTATAAACTTTGCAATGGAAGGTAAATGCTTGTATCAATTTATTTTTGATTACGCTGCGATCACAAATTTTTGTATGCAATTATTTAAAAAGATATGCCTTATGTGTGGGTAAACCAAGCCCAATGCTCTTTCGATGCCTTGAAAAATTCTTTGGTTTCTACCCCCATTTTGAGCCCTCTAGAGTGCAATTAGGAATTTCTACTATATATCGCAACCTCTAACTCCACCATTGGCATGCTTCTTGTTCTAGATGAAATTACAGAAAAGGAACCTCTAATCTATTATTTGAGTAAAGGCCTCATCAACCCCAAAATTTTATATTCACATGTTGAAAAGTTGGCCCTTGAAGTTGTGCATGTTGTCCAAAGATTAAAACATTAAATTATCTCATAAAAAAAGATTGTTATATAAAAATCCAAATCAATGCAACACATATTAACCCAACAGATCATCAGGGGGAAATACTCTAAATTGATTGTTATTTTACAAGAGTTTGACTTGGAGTTTACTTCTGCAAAATCTAGAAAATCGTTGGTGTTCACTAATTTAATGTCCAAAATTCCTAGAGTTGATGCAAAACCTATGGTTAATGATTATTTTTTGGTTGAATTATTTTTTCTCATTAACTATTCTGACCCCTCGTATGGATATGTCTTATTATATATTCAAACCAAACATTTTATTCCCCAAACATTTTGTTCCCCGTATCTCTCATGAGTAACAACATTACATATTTAATGAAGCCAAACAATACCTCCTTATTGATGACACTCTTTATCATTGAGGGGTAAACTTATTTCAACATTAGTATCTTTTCCAGAAAGAGGATGAATGAGTTATAATTGATTGCCATGCAGGGGAGTGTGGTGGTGATATTTTTGGTATGTCCACTTCCTAGAAAATATTGTGTGCTAGATAATTTTGGCCCACAATTTTTAAATATTATATACATGTGGTCGAAAAGTGCCACCCTTTTCATATATTTTGTAACACCCTGTTTCCCCCAGTCTGTAAAAATAACTATACTAGACAAGTATTGTGGCAAAATAAAAAATGTGAATGTGTAATGTGAATAGACCTTGTGAAAAAGGTCGATGAATGCGAATAATATTATGAATATATATTGCAGGACTGCTGAGAGGGGAATATGCTGAAAAAAGAGACCACGATGGCTGGATAAAGGTGGTGGAAGGCACCTAGAATGGTGGCATTAACTTCCACCGAAAACCAATACCGTATTTGGTCTTCACTGGCCCAGAGAACCAAGAGCAGCTCGCTGGCCCGAAATTAATTACTCGCAGGTTGGTAGGTGGATGGCTCCTCACGCGTAATGAGGGATGGGGGTAAAACCACTCATATGTGGGGTCCTGACACATGACCACCACGAGGGAGATCATGCCACACGCAACCTCACCAGAAAGAAAAAAGGTAGGAGTGTGTGATCACAGGCAGATGCGAGGGAGGAAGAACTCTAGAAAAATATGCAGAGTGAGTGATAGCGGAGAAGAAGAAGAGTAACGTTCATTCTCGGTCACTAGTAGATAGAGACACAGTCTCGCAGTATCGTGGTCTTGGCGTGGGGGTGGCTAGTGGTAAATCCGTTGGGAGTCGCTGAGCCTACGGTTGGGAGGAAACGAGCACCCCTGTCAGCCGTTGCATCACCTTTGGTGTTTTTCTGATAAGTGTTTTGTCTCTGGCATCTTGAAATATATATATATTCTGACATTTATGATCATAAGTTGTGAAATTGTGAATCATTTGAGTGCATGAATGTCTGTATGGTGTTTTGATCAGTACTGGTAGTTGCATGTTTATAATGGAAAGACTACGCATGGATTATGTTTTCATAAATCGTTATTTATATGCATACTGATCTAATTCAGACTTCACGCCTGGTTCTCGAGAGAGAGATACTCTTATCTACCTCAGATAGTACCCTGGGTAAACCTCCCCATAGAGATACCGTCCTTGAAAATCCCATCAAGAACCTGGAGAGAGGATGTGAAGGTGCAAGGCCTTAGTAACCCTACATGAGGAGGAATGATCCTCTTGAAATCCCAAGATGGCTGTGTAGGGATAAGTATCATTTGACGGGCGAGATCTTGTCGAAATATCTGCGGTCATTCACGGCCGTTAGATTGGAAGGAGAAGAGGGTGGTGTTAAATGCCTCAACCCCTTTCCTTTCTTTTCACGAGTAGCGTTAAAGGCATAGCTCAAGAGAGGTAGTGTAGTTATGCACAGGCTCCCTGTAAAGCAAGTAGATACTGAGACCCACTCAAGTCCCAGAATTGATGAAGGAGAGTATTAGATGCACTGAAGATTCTTTTAAGAGTCATACCCAGGAGAAAGAGAAAAAATCTCCCAAGTCCCTCATAGTTGACGAAGCTCAGGACAAATAGCACCTGGTCAAATGTACAGACTCTGTAGGAATTCACAAAGGTCGAGGAAATCTTTCATGGCTTCAGAGTAGAGAAGCCCGGGAGGGATAGTGTCATTTTGTGCATGGAGCCATAGCTACGAAGGTCGTAGAGGAGAAGCAAAGGCTTTAACCTTTGATACTTAAGAAATCTTCCAAGGAGAAGAAAGTAAAGTGCATGCTCAAGGAAGAGCTACAACTGCCATTAGATTATATGGAGTGAAATAGATCTAGGTCGTCGAAAATGTACGTCCAGACGATCACAGAAGAGAGAAGAAACGAACGATAGAGACTCTTCGAGATAGAAGTGGTGAATAGCTGATAACCGTTGGATCTTTCAAAGTTGCAAGAAAGTTAAGGTTGGTGCAATCCAGAAGAGATCCGAGTTCGGGATATTGCGTCTCGAGGTTTTGCAAGAAGAGAGCGCAAGGGTTGGGTGCTTCAACCCACAAAGTCGTAAAGTGCCGAGAGCCGAGGCTCATGAGAACATGTGGTACATGTTAAATTATGTACCAAGGCAAGTGTTTCTCTTCCCTAGGCCCTAAGGGGGAGAAATTGCCGAATATGGGTCTTAGTCAAATTAATTTGTGAGATGCAAATTAAAAGATAACTTTATGATTAAAGTGAGGATGAGTGAAGAGACACAAAATCTCAGCCACCCATCTAATCTAATCTCAGCCATTAGATTAGAAAACTCCTCACCTTCCCTCATGAGGTTGATTAAGGCAAGTGGGCGCACCCATTCTTGGGTAAGGAGAAATCTTGGTGAGAGGCCAAGAGGCTCTTGGTGAGATGCCAAGAGAAAGAAAGAAGAAGCAAGAGACTCTTGGTGAGATGCCAAGAGGTTCTTGGTGAGATGCCAAGAGGTTCTTGGTGAGATGCCAAGAACAGGGAAGTTGCAGAAATCTTGG
>JASDQU010099926.1:20441-39944 GCA_032191745.1 Picea mariana
TTGCGTCGGTGATTGTGTTGTTGACTGGAATACTAATTAGTGGAGAAAGAGCATACAATAGAATCACTCTATAGCTAGCCTTCCTTACTACTCCCTTTCTTTGTTAGTTCATACCTCCACTCCTCTTCTGGCTGGCCTTGTCGAGATGCTTCTACACGTCCATTCTTCTAGGAGATTCATACCTGTCTTTTTTCCTGACCCGACCTTCCAATATTTTCAATCGGTCTAGTCCACGCGTGGACAGAGGAATTTGCTTCCTCTAGCCCATTACCTGAAAAGGCGACAACCTTACCTATCAATCGTATTGGCCCAATTCCAGATCAATAGAATAGAAGGTATCATATTCACTAAATTCCTAAGGGAATCCCCCGCTTGACTAATAGCCTCTGCCTATTGTCTTATTTTCTACTGATTGCTTGTATCAAGCAGGACGTCCACATGAGAGTTGTACCAAGCAAGTGTTCTCCCTTCACTATCGGACCTGCTTCTTACTTATTTGTTAGCGCCTATGGGCGAAATCAAAGAAAAAATGAATACATTGGGCTTTCGCCACCTGAAAATGCCCGACGGTCATTCAAGATTATCTGCATTTTAGTAAGTGTATGCAAGAGACACAGTCTTAGTATTAGGAATAGCGAGTTCTCCCTCGTATCCGCAAAATTTAATGCAACTGAACCCTTCGCTACTCCTTTTTGTGTGACTGACCAACCTAGTGAATCTCGAATTTCATATTGAAAAAGGAGGAGGCACATCAAGGCAGAAGTCGAATCAAGCAAAGATCCTCTGACATTAGCTAGTAGCTGCTTTTCTGGGACTTGCACTTGCTTCTTTTAGAGAAGGCTTGGCTCTATTTAGTCAAATCACAGTATGAGAAATATGTTCAACCTCGATCCTTTATGGAAGGTGACTTGCTTTTTGTCTATGATCAATACTGCGATACTCTCGGTGACGGTAAACATTAACACCATTGGCATGGTCCATACATATTTAAACACGTCTTGCACAAAGAGGCCTATAATTTAGTGAATCGTGATAGGATTCCTCTTTCAGATCCCTGCAATAGGCTCTATTTGAAAAAGTACTATGCATAAACCACTTGGCCCCATTATGATTTCTAGTTTATGTATTTTAGTTTGGTGTAGTATGCTCTTTGTTTTAGGTGTATCGTTTGTCTCGGTGAAATTATTATACTACTTCATGCGTGACCTTCATATTTCATCATCATCCTTACTTTATATAGGCTTCATGGATGGAACTAACCATAATACTCATAACATTGCTTCCACTGCCTAGGCAATTTTTTCTCCCACTGACGAACTAGTGATTTATAGGGGAACTTTCCTTGGTCCTGCCACCAAAAACATCGTAGAGTAAAAAAACATCATTACAATATTTTCTAAATATCTTTCTCTCAGAATTCACAATATCTTGGTCAGGATGGACTCCCATCTTGTTGTGTCTCAGTTGAATCATGCCTATCTTGTATTAAATGTTGTGTTTCTTCAAAAATATTTGACAGTTTTCCTTCTTGAATCCAAATTTGATATTATCGAGTATCATCATGTTCCAAGAGGGTATAATACATTCTATAATTCATTAGATAATTATGTGTTAGATTGGTATTTGTCACATCACGCTAACATTTAATAAAGCATGCATGTACATAATCATGTATTTTCAATCACATCATTAGACAACCATAGGCATAAACTAATATATATATATATATATATATATATAGTACATTTACATGATTCCAAAAATGGTGCCCTATACAAAATTGGGGCTACAAGGCCCATGTTGATACAAAATTGCTCACCAGCTAACATATATATTGCAGTACAAAAAATGGGGATACTTGTTATAACCCTAATTTGCACCATACATGCTTACCTGGCATCAGGCCATCTCAGATCCCTTATTTGCCAAAGCACTGCTGAACATCTCTTTGAAAAACCTCTTTTATAAGGGTCCACGCACCCTAATCCATTAGTACATGCATGTACACACTATCTGACCTCAAACAGCCTGTGTGGACCGACAAAAGCACGAAAAAAGGAAAGTTGTCGATGGAACACACAGCTTTGGGTGAGTTAACGAAAACTCCCGGCCATGCATGGCCGACGGTTCGTCCAAATACCTAGCTTCTTCTAGCCTATAAAAGAAGGGCTAGGGGTCCCATTTGGAAGGAGGAAAAAATAGAGTAAAGAAACTCTACCCAATTTCATATTCCCATTGTCTCAACACTTTAGCCATCCTTGTGCAAGAAGAGATACAAAGAAAAGAATTTGGAGGACATTTGAAGAGGAGCCCAAGATAGGGATTCGCGGAGAAGTGGCTGGTCTCGACATTGTAAGTTGATTCATTAAAGTTAATAATAAAGAAATGCTTTTCCCATCGCACTATATGAGTTCTTCATAGTTCAGTAGATATATGTTTGAATCTCTAACCCATTAGTCTATAAGTAAAATGCATGTGTAGTTTGTTGCTTGTTTTGTATGCAGGTCAATCTTGAGAGGATAGATTCCAAGAAACGATCAAGCGTGAAAGGGGATTGACATGGAACATCCGGAACAAGGTATGTATGTATAACCATGTATTTGCTGAAAAGGAATGGGGTTTAAGTCCGGGGACGAAGGTAGAAAGTAGATTTATTTTGGTCATATCTACATGCATAAGATAACCCTATTTGCTAGTCCATAAGGGGTTTTCCCTCACAACAGAATTGGCGACCATACTGGGGAAGTCTCTAGGGTTCCTGGAATTTTATTTTTTGGGTAGTTTTAAAAGACTGGTTTTCTTGCTTGTTTTTTAGTTTCTACAAAGTTTGAGCTAGCAGAGAGTCTGGTTTCCCATACCAACAGTCTCTGTTATTTGCTTGACTTTGTTTTTCGAGACCCATAGAGGTACACGCGGCCTGTATAAGGTCTACACGTGTGTACCGACACCCTACTCTTTTACAACCCATGTGTAAATGCTAGCTGAAGAAGTAGTAGTAGCGTGTAGAGTCCAGAAAATTTTTGAGGTAGTCATCCTCTTCCCTGTCAGAATCAAACATTCTCAGGGGTTTTCTGGAATTGTTTCTAAGTCTTGGTTGTTTGCAGTCTTGTCTCAGATTGGTTTGTTTTACGAATTTTTTCCTTACATTGTTTGTTTTTTTCTGTTAAAGAGAGTGTCCAAGCCTTCAAGAGATCCTGGTTCTCAATACCAGTGGTCTCTTCCTGGTTTGGATTGTCTGTTGTTATTTTTTTTCAGAGTTTTAGTGATACACGCAGCCTGTAGAAGGTCAGCCCGCGTGTACACGCCCTTTGGCTCTATACAGCTCACGTTCACATGCATGTTGTTGGATTATCAGTAGCGTGCTTGTGCAAGGTAGTTTTTGTTGAGGGTAAGGCAATCATCCTTTCCCTTGATAAGAGTTATACCTCTCAGGTTTTTTAATCTCTGTCTTAGCAGTCAGTAGCTTAGGATTAATCTTAGCCTTAGCTTTCTTTTTCTCATTTAAAAGTTATCATAAAAAATATTTTTTTAGGGTTTTTAGACAAGTGTGAGAGTCATTTTTTAAGTTGCTAGTGTGTGATTTCTTGAAGTGATTCTTTGTGATCTGCAATTAGTCCAGAATTGTTTTTCTTGGTTTTTACTTGTTGGTATTTTTCCTTTTTGCTTTATCAGCATTTAAATAAAAAAAATAAATCTCTTTCATTTTCTTGTTTGGTTGAAGAGTGTGATTCTGCATTATTAGCCAGGGAAAAATCTTTGTTTTCTTAAGTTATTGATAGTTTACTTAGATCATAAGTAGCTTGTAGTCAAGTGAAATCCTACTTTAAGTTTGTTGATTCAAAAGATCTTAGAAAAACAAAATTTTGAAAAGTTGTTGAAATTTTGCATTAAGTGAACATTTTTGTTTCCATCTTTTTATTCATTTTTACTTTCGTCTTTTACACATCATCATTTTCACTTTCATACCCCTTGACATAAGACAAGACATAAAATTAACGCTAAATCTAAAATTTATTAGACTTTTATGTTTGTAGGGTTAACCAACTAGTTCAGGATTAGGGCCTTGGATTAGGTTGGAGAGGAAACTCTTCAAGGCCATTAAAATCAAACATTGGAGTTTGAGTTAGGGAGTGTCTAAGTCTAGTATCATGAAAGTTATCCGGGACCCCCCTCTAACACAAGGGATAAACACAAGGTTGCGTGTGGAAAGGTAGCAGAGATAACTCCTCCAAAGATGGACCAATCGTAGTGGAGAACACATATAGAGGGCTTGTGTTGGGATTCCGTCGATTGCATTTTCCACGGGGCTTCATGGGTCTTGAATCCATTCGAGGTCCTTAGTTGTCTTTCGGACCACTTTCTTTTGATACCCTTGATAGGTTTTGGGCTCGATACCGTGCTCATTGTGGTCTACCCGACTTTCAACTGCACCTGCTTGGTGACTGTTCACGCGCTGGCAACCTAGTTGCCTATCTTTTTTAGGGACATACACAGGTGACTATGGGGGTATACCATGGTACCTAGGAAATACATCGGCCCATGCTTTGTAGAGTATACCTAGAGGGTGATTCCATTTTCGAGTTTCACTTGCACCAGTAAGTTTCTCTAGTGTTGGTTGTTGTAACTGTTCTTCCAATTAATTTAGTGTTTGCCTGTCTTATCTTATAGGGACTTTTTTTAGTGTGTGTTACTTTTGAACGTTTAGACTACCCTAGAGTGTCTTTGATCTTCTCACACAGTGGAGGATCACGAGATCCTCCAGTCATGAAGGCTTCTTGGACTACCACCGGTTACACTGGAGCCACCCCTGCCACCACTAAGGCGAAAGATAGACAAACAAGGGTCTTTTGAAGCGATCGGGTCGCAAGAAATTGTGTCCGACCAACATCCAGAGGACTTGACCATTTTAGACCTTGGAGCGCAAGCTTTTGGTCTGGTTGAAACCTCCACCACTGATCTTTCAACACCCACCATCGTACTAATTCATCCTTATGAGGGCTAGACAGTGTCACACACAACAATGGAAACAAATGTTGTTACTCCTTCTGGGAATTCTTCAATTCCCACTATGGTTGTCACCACAGGAGAGTTTCCACCTCCTAACCCATCATCACCAGTCCAGGCCACCATGTTCTCGATCGCAACTACATCACACATTGGTCTGATCCCGTCTCTGGTGGCAGCCACAACCCCTTTTACACCAGGTGCGACAGGCCCTCCATTCTCATACGGGATGCCTAGTTCAGGTACAAGTCCTGTACTTTCCTACTTCACTTCATAGACTTCAGGTATGGGGGAAGGGAGCTCTACCAATCCTTTGGAAGGACACATGGGGGGCACTCCTGCTCCTTTTAACACTTTCCTTTACGGGGGAGGTCATATGCCTCCTTCGTCCCCTTCACTCGGTGGCACACATCAACAATCCACCGAGCCACCTACACACCATTGTTTATTTGGAGTGGGGAGTCAAGGACCACCTTAACATAATATGTTGATCGGTTCAACACCATTTTCTTTGTTCGGTGCATTTGGTAACAACACTTTCTCGTCAGCTACTTTCTCGACTGGGGGAAACCCTGGTTTTGGGCAATCTATTCCTATGCAGGGTACTATTCCTACATAGGGGGCACACCCAGGAATTGCTTCTGCACCAGGGCCTTGGCATTCTGGGTAGGGATCCATTCCCTCATCTGGAATGCTGATCTGGGGTAATTCTTTTCACAATCAATGGAAACCTGGACAAAGCACTATGCCTATCCCCACGGGACCGACATGGAGCAATCCTTCCCAAAGTCCTTCGAATGTAATGCATGCCCAACCATCTATGTCCTATTTTGGAAATCAGCCGATGATGTCTCCACATACGCAAAATCCATACCCTGGCTAGGGCCATGGTTTCTACCAGAATCCAGCCCAGCAACCGAACTTTTCCTGGCAACCTGGTGCCAGTCAAACTCCAGGCCCCTTTTTCCCAGGTTATCACTAACAACCCAAACTACTCTTCCTGGTAACTTTGCACTTGCCAGATTTGACAAGGTTGTTGAATGACCGTATCTGTCACGATCTGCGTTGGCCTCCTATGCCAATGAATTTGCCTTTGGACATCCTAAAGTTTGAAGCCAAGCCTAATGAAGATCCAAGAGATCATGTGACTACCTTCCATCTTTGGTGCTCATATAACTCGTTGAAATACGACTCCATACAGTTGCGATTGTTTCAACGTACTCTCATTGGGAGTGCCACAAAATGGTACATTGAGCTTGATCGCTGAAGATACTCTTCCTTTAGTGAACTGGTGATGTCTTTCCTAAACCAGTTCCAGTTACCTGTGAGATACGACGCTGGCACAAAGCTTCTTTCCAATTTTGAATAGACAACATCGGACCATATCTCTGATCACATCTAAGAATGGAGACGCTGGAAGAGTTTAATTAAGGTGCCAGTCCCACCAGCATTCTTGCTTGAGTGGTTCCTTAAGTCTTTGGTCCCACATTTATCCAAAGATGTCGTGATGTTGAGAGTATTTTCTGAAGAATATGCCATCATGAGAGATCAACAATTTGAGCTCATCTATTCTCAGTCCAGTTTATTATACAACATCTTTCCAGATGCGCCACACTCAATACTTGATAACACGAGACAGAGAGCTAGACCACATGTCGATGGTATTTTTGGTTCAGCACAAACAAAGCCCATTGAGAAATTGATGAAGTAGTTGCAGCAGTTATCTATACAATGCATAGGGGCCAACCAAACTACTACTTTGGTTGTTCCCCCTACCAAAATTTTGGAGGTACACACAGTGCAATCAACTAACTCAAAGGCCGCCCAACAGCCTAAAGGATAGAAAAAAAAATGAAAGAAGGGTAAGGGGGATAAAAAACCTACCGATAATGCTGGCGGGGACAGCACTGAGAAACAAAAGGAGAGGTATCCATGCAACTTGTGCATGGAAGACCACCCGACCCATCTATGTCCTTAGCTTGCAGAAGCCCAAAAGTTTGTGATGCAACAACAACCTGCTGTTTTGACCAATCCTTTTCAACATGGGAAAAATCTAACCCAAGCCTCTGCAAGCATGGAAGGGGGCAGCCAAGAACCCTCTCCGTCTTCTAACAACCCCACATCCATGAACGTCTATATGGTGAGGGGTGATGCTTTTATATCCACTAGAGTCCATGACTATAATAAACCAAGCACTTCTAAGAAGGGAAAAGAAGCTGAACTCCGATCTCTTCCTTTACAGATTGAGAAGACGTTGGGTGAAATAATGACACGCATCCCCAAAGGTGCATTCAAAAAATCTTCTCACAACCCAAATGCAAGGGCCACCCAGAACTACTCTGTGGTGGAAGATTTATCACAAACCCCTTGTGCAATGTCCGCTTTGGAGGTCCTCCAAAGTTTCCATTCCTAGAGGAATGCCTTGTTAACCACTTTAGGATCTACTGAGACTTGTAATCCAGGTACAATCATGCTAGATACAACTGATTTGAAACCTCGTCTACCTTACCACATAACATTTCAGATAGTAGTGGCTTATCCCATGAAATTTTTTACTCGGAATATCTTTCGTATGGTGGTTGATGAGAGCGCCTCGACATGCTTTATGTCATTGGCATGTTGGGAGGTCGTTGGCTAGCCTGTTTTGTCTCCATCACCTACTGTCCTCACTACTTTCGATGGTCGTTCGTTCCGACCACATGGTATCGTTTCTTCTTTCCCCATGTAGTTAGGAGGGAAGACCGTGTGTGTCGAAGTAGAGGTAGTCTATGCTCCCCTTGACTATAACATCTTGTTAGGAAGGAGTTGGACTTATGCTATGCAAGCAGTGGTTGCTATAATTTTTCGTCTCTTGTTGTTTCCACACAAGGGCTAGATAGTGACCATCGATCAATTGTCTTTCACCAGAACTGACCCTGCATTGGGGACATCCACAGTCCCGATGATTGATAATCCTCAACCAGGTGTCATCAACATAGGGGTTGGTTTGTGCCCATATTTGATGGGTACCTTCGATTACCCATCCCCTCAAGGCGATATCAAGTTTATATCCAATCACCATAAGGTTGATATTTTTCAAGTTTCGTCGTTCCACATGACTTACTTTGACGATCTGTGGATACTTCCTTCCCCATCAGCCACGATGGATGGGAGATGGCACCCAGTCATGTCCATGCCCTTGTCTACAGCTGAATTAGCGTACTCGTTAGTCTAGCAAACTTCATCCCACACTGATCCAGCTCCTGCATAAGAGTTCGATCCACTTCTAGAGACTATTTGGGCTCAGGGTTCTTTTGCTCACATCGATTCATTAGATTTAGTCTTTCCCTCTGATGAAGCAATCATTGAAGAAATTAATAGTCCGGACAAACCCTGGGAATATATTCATCACAGATCATACTTCCTCCCAGAGTTAAGCTGAATCGAAGCTGGAGAATTCACCGTGACTATGATGGGAGATTGGTCTTGTCCTATCAATCTCTTAGCTACCCACAAAGTTTATGCTGAGGGTTATATGGAAACCATTGTTGAAACCATACCAATCAATATCTCCCAAAACCCTGGCATCATGGAGAATGTTTTCATCGGAGCTGACTGCTCTCTTGGAGAGATTCAACTCTATACAGATCTGTTTAAAGAATTCCGCGACGTTTTTCCCTAGTCTTATGAGGAAATGCCAAGCATCGATCCAAAAATAGTTGAACATGAAATAACTATGTATCCATATGCCAAGCCTATCTGGAAAAATCTTCACCCAGTTAACCCCAAGAAAGAAGCAGCCATTAAGGTTGAGGTTGAGAAATTGCTAAAAGCCAGTTTTATTTATCCTATCCATTTGATCCAATGGGTGTCAAACCTCATGCCAGTCAGTAAAAAACAAGGCACGATTTGTGTATGTACCGACTTCCATGATTTGAACAAGGCCTTCCCTAAAGATAATTTTCCCACACCTTTCATCGACCAGATCATTGATGAATGTGTGGGTTTCGAGGCCTTTTCTTTCATGGATGGTTTTTCAGTATATAATAAAATACAAATCAAACCCGAGGACTAGCACAAAATGACATTTATCTGTCCATGGGGTACATTCATGTATTGCAAGATGCCTTTTGGTCTTAAAAATGTTGGAGCAACTTTTCAGCGGGCCATGTCTTTTTCTTTTCATGACCTCAAGCATATATTTGAGGCTTATTTATATGATTTAGCATCTCGATCTCACAAGAGAATAGATCATCGCACACACCTCCGACTTATCTTTGAACGTTGTCACTACTTTCAGATTCGCTTGAATCCAAACAAGTGTCGCTTCTGCATAACATCAGGATGATTGTTAGGTTTCATAGTGTCAAAAACAGGGATCATGGTCGATCCTCTCAAGGTTGAGGCAATAATTCAGTTGCCTCTCCCACACACAATCCTTCAACTTCAAAGTCTACAGGGCAAGGCGAATTTTCTAAGATGCTTTATTGCTAACTACGTCGAGATCACCAAGGGATTTATGTGCTTACCTGAAAAAGAAGTTCTTTTTTATTGGGACGATGTTGCTCAATGCTCTTTCGCCGCATTGAAAAATGCACTCACAACTGCCCCTCTGCTTTGACCACCCAACTATAACAAGGATTTCTTATTATATCTGGGTGCAGCAGAGTCAACCATAGGCATGGTCTTAGTTCAGGAGGATGACTTGTTCTCAGAATATGTCATTTATTACTTGAGCCGAGGCCTCGTAGGATCAGAACTCAATTATTCTCATATCAAAAAACTTACGTTGGCAACAATCCATGCTGTTCAACGGTTCCATTATTATGTTCTGTTTCACAAGACCACCGTCATTGTTGTCGTGAATCCATTTCAGTACATGTTGACACGATGGGTAATAGGTGGAAAAATCAGTATATGGATAGTCATCCTCTAGGAGTTTGACTTAAATTTCGTGTCAACAAAGTCCAAAAAGTCACTGGTCTTCACAGAACTTATTTCAGAGCTTCCGGTTGAGTCAGGTGATCTTGTGCCTGAAGAGTCGCCCATTCGAGGAGATATATTTTTTATCACCTCTTCAGATCCATGGTATGGAGATATACTTATCTATCTTTAGACTTTGAAGTGCCCGGCCACTACTTCTCAATATGAGCATCGACGCATATGCCATTAGGATAAGAATTATCTCATACTCAATGATACATTGTATCGGAGAGGTGTAGAATGCATCCTACGCCGATGTCTCACTCACGAAGAAGCATTTATAGAGCTTAATTATTGCCATACTAGAGCTTGTGGAAGTCATTTGTCTGGGTTGGCAATAGCCCAAAAGATTCTATGAGCAGGTTACTTTTGGCTGACACTTATCAAAGATTGTATTGAATCAGTCAAGAAGTGCCATCCATGCCAAATATTCTCTCGGAAGATGAGGGCACATCCCGCTCCCATGTTTCCTATCATCACAGTTGGTCCCTTCACCAAGTGGGGGATTGATTACACTACTTGCAACCCTCCTTCAGCATGGAGGCACCACTATATCATCGTAGTTGTAGACTACTTTACCAAGTGGGTTGAAGCCATGCCAACGTTTAAAGATGATTTCGAGACTACAACTCTCTTTTTATTCAACCAGATAATAGCAAGGTTCAACATCCCAAGGGATATTGTCACTAACCATGGTAGTCACTTTCAGAACCAGATGATGACTAAGTTAGCATCAAATCTTGGGCTACAGCAAGAACAATCATCACCCTACTACCCCCAAGCAAATGGGTAGGTGGAAGCTGTTAACAAAACTCTCAAGACTATTCTACAACAAACTATCAACTCAACCAAGTCAAATTGGCATTTGATGTTATACTCAACATTATGGGCTTACCGAACATATGTTAAGACTGCAACTGGTTTCTCACCTTTTCAACTCGTTTATGGGCTGGAGGAAGTCTTGCCCATCGAATGTCAAATACCGTCTCTAAAATTGGCAGTACAATTACTGCCATACACTTCTCCACTTGAAGAACGGTTAGTATACCTTGAGAAACTCAATGAGCAGTGTCGTGATGCGGCCCTGGCCATTGAGGCTCATAAACATAAGGTCAAGTGTCAGTATGATAGGTTCGTTCGTCCTCGAATTTTCTTTGAAGGTGACCTTGTCCTGTTCTATGACAAAGATAAGGACCCCCTAGGGACAGGAAAATTCAAACCCATGTGGTTCAGACCTTTCATCATAAAAAAGGTTTTAAAAAAGGGCGCTTATCGTCTGGTTGATTTTGAAGGCAATGCTTTGGTGGAGAGTAGAATTGGGATCTATCTCAAGAAGTATTACTCATAGGCAGGTCACTGTGGGTAAATTTTTGTAACATATGTATAGTCTTTGTGCTATTACTTTTTAGTTTCTTTTAGTGGTATGGAAGTGTCATTGATGTTATCTTTCATCACTGTGGCAGATGTCAAGTGATTCCAAGGTGTTCGTTGGGTATGTAGACGGTGCTAGTCGGCACACTCAGAGGCTTGCCTCTGTAGCTTGGGTAATGTTTACACCTCAAGGCCAGTTATTATCTTCCGGAGGTATATGCTTAGGTGACACCACAAATAATGTCGCCGAGTATAGTGCAGTTATTGAGTTTCTTCATGACGCTTTTTCATTGGGTATCTCTCATCTCTGGGTCTATCTCGATGCTCAACTGGTTGTGTCTCAGTTGAACAGAGTATACCGGGTTAATGATTCAACTTTATACAGACAATTCCTTAGGGTACGTCTCTTAGAACGAAACTTTGATTATATTACATATTTTCATGTTCCTAGGAGATTAAACCAAGTTACAGATACTCTAGCTAATCAAATTTTAGATTGGCATCTTGCACACATATGAAAGCACATTCACATAAACATGTAAATACATTTTTTCACACATGATCCATAAGACACAAAATACAAAAAAAAACATATATAATATCATAAAGTAACCAGAGTACACCGATGGATGCAAGCACCTAAAAAATTGGACCAATAACGTGTCACAGGGCTTATGCCCTCAAAAAAAATATACAAGTAATGCTCGTGGCACGTCAAAATATCTAGCTAAAGCCAAGGCCTATGGGCCCTGTTACACTAGTCCACAGTGTTGGCTAAACGCCGAAACAACCAGAACCACGTTTGTGGTGCCCCCACTACGTGAGGCTGCATAGATGGTGGCAGGTCCTCAATCTCTGCCATTGGGACCGTGCTAGTGAGTGCAGTAAATTTATGCTTGACTCGTCTCAATACCCTCTTAGCCTCCCCGGCTGGAAGATCTCCTACTATTGTTGGTCCCCCTGTGGCGGCAGGTGCAGCCCCTGGCTGAGGATGACGCCTGTTCCTCGCATAGTCATCAGGTCGCACTGGTCCCACATCTGCACACAATGAACACATATCCGTCAAATACTCTGGTATAACAAAAACATGATATATATAACAAAACAACATAAAAATTACATATGTTTAAACACAAAAAACTACAAAGGTGGAGACTTACCCATCTCCCCTCACTCCTCATCAGGAGGTACCGGTATCTCAGGGTCTCTCGAGAAATCAATCCAGGCATAGGGGTAATTGTCTATAACCGGGATCTGTCATGACAACCACGCAAATAAGTCATCATTGAAGGACTCATTGGTCCTTCTGCCACACTGTCGTGGCAGTAATACTGCCCATATACACACAACAGGAAGAGAGGCATGATGTCCTCATACCACTACTCGAGGACTAAAACTCGAAACTCTCTCAAAAAAGAATGAACACAGAATGGTCCCAAACCCAAAGTTCCTATGTGTCTGCAAATGACAATCTATCAACTGTCTTTTCATACACTCAAGAAATGTGGTACTCCAATAAAAAACTTGTGCATTTAAGCACTGGACTGCACAGTTCATCTGTGCATGGGATGCCTAATGTAGAGCCGCAGAACTAGTAATTTGCCCAATAAGCAATACTATCACATGTAGTGATAAGTTAGTGATCTTGCTTATGGGAACCTGCATGCTCGAGCAGTCTGTATCATCTGCATAGTATATACCTATCAGTTCTGTTATGTTATGCAGCCCCGAAGGAAATGTCTGAAAATTGACTGGTTCCCCTCTCCTAGAGAGGCCAGTCAAAAAATAAATGTCCTCGACTGTGGGCACCAGTGACTGCCCCTCTAACATGAATGCCTCTGCATCCAGATGCCAATATTCAACCAAGGCATTCAGTAGCCTAGGTTGTGCCTGCATGAAAGGACATAGGAAAAACTTGAGTAACCCACATTGCATCAAAGTAGCCATAGCATTGGGGTCTTCCCTGACCAACACATTCACCTCTTCATGCTCTCTTTCTCTCCAATGGACATACATCCTACAAAACAACAAGGTTTAGGAGGGTTAACCCTTTCTTTTTATGCATTTTTTTTCCATAAGGGGGGTCCACGCATGCTGTACTGGTGATAGTCGTGTGTACAAACGTGTAAAGTTTACTCTGCCTGAATGTACACACGCCCTGTCCAGAGACAACCCGCGTGGACCTAGGGTCAACCTTTTAAAGGTCAACGCCCCCCTAAAAAATGAAACCCAATAAAAAAATAAAGACTTAAAATGCAAGATAAGGGAGTTTGTACTTACTTGGTCCAGATAGAAGTTTGTTTCATCCACTGTAGCTCCCGAAATCATCGCTTTCGACAAAGGGGGTATTTTGGCTCCAGAGTCAATTTCCAAATCAACAGTGGTGATAATGAGCTGCCGACTTCTATTTATAGACTTTTTGGCCTCTTTTTGTCACTTTTTTGGCCTCCCTTATCCTTTTCTTTATACCAAAAATCATTTAGGGTGATTCAGGAGTTTCATAGGAGGGATATGATCGGGTATTGGGACAGTTTTTTTTTGAGTTTTGAGTAATTTTCGACGGTCCATGAAATTTTTTTCGAGGATCAACTTGAGCATATAGGTTAGGTTTCTACCCTGAATTTTGTACCTTGTTGTCATTTTCCTTGGCTATAGGATCGATCCCATCAGGTTGTGACATGAAACCATCATAGCTTCTTTAGAAGTGTCACAACTTGGGGGTAGATATTACTGGAACATGGATGCCCTAGGTAGATCCTAGTTGCAATATGGTATCCATGTTGTCTCTAAAAACACTGTAGGCTCGCGAGTTCTTATAGTTTTTCCTGAATACGAGTTTGATCCTCATTTGTATGATTCTTCTTTTCTCTTGACCACACCCTCAAGACTCCCAGAAAATAACGGGTCTTCTTTTAAGCCCTTCTCAGACCCTATAAACATGAAAAGATTGTCGACCGATCTTGTGGACTTTCATGCTCGTTAAACTGAAATTTGAAGTCACATCTGTCTAGCAGTACTTTACCCCTTTTTTGGTTTGGATGGTCAACTGTACGAACAAAGGTAAACTCTATGGAACTTCATTTCTCTAGAAGAGTACTCTCAGGTATAATTTTATCCCTCTTTCGGGCCTGAGGGACCAAACTTATGAAGAGGGAACCCCCACGAAGTCCATAGTTAAGCTATTTTTAGACTCCCTAAAATTGAAAAGATTGTCGAGTGACCTTATTCTTTCACACTCGTTAAACTGGTCCAGAAGAACATGCCTGACAGAGTCCATAACTAATCTTTTTTTCAGACTCCTTAAAAATGAAAAAATGGTCGAGTGATCTTGTCCTTATCACACTTGTTAAAATGGTTTTGAATAGACATCTTGTCGGTGCTAGTTTACCCCTTTTGCGAACCGACTAGAATATCTTCGAAAAAGGCACCCCAATGGAGTCTCCTTTTATGATTTTTCAGACTCTCTAAATATGAAAAACCACTAGGCTTACCTTCTCTAGGCTCATTAAACTAACATCGAAGGACATTGCCATTGTGTGTTTTGTTAACCACATTTGCATACCTTATACACCAGCCTTGTAGCACTTTGTTGGCAAATGTTTAATAGGCAGCGGATGCTTGTCATTGATGGCAAGAACAGTAGTGAAGATGGCATGAGTACAGGAAGAATGTAACAGACGGGCATTAGAAGTAGTTTAGGAAGAAGCTACAGAGCAAGCTCGATAAGTTCAGAAGAGATAGTGCAGAGGATTGTTGGCAGGTTTAACAGGCAAAGTGATCTTATCATTGATGGTAGGATCAGAGTGTGCATTGATGGAAAAACAGGAAAAAATTAAGCTAAGGAGGAATTAGCGCAAAGTCGAATGCAGTGCGTAGGTGTGCACTAGGGATGAGGTTAACTCACTGCTAAAGCTCAAGAGAGATAACATACTCAGGATCTCAGGCAGATCAAAGGTCGAGGCCCTTGACACTTAGAAATTATTTCAAGTAAGGAGGATGATTAAGCTCGAGAGGAGAAGCGTCAGTGATCGTTGGATCTCTTTCAAAATTACCGAAAGAAGGAGGACCATCAGATCTGTTTGTAGACAAGAAGAATGCGTAGAAGAGGAGGACAGATCTTAGGCGTCAGATCTGAACATAAGATCCAATCATTGTTGGATCAAGGAGAACCTGCACATTCATTAAAGTGAAAGAAGAGGCGAAACACAAAAGGCCAAATTATGTTAGTCTGACTCCATTTTGGGGTTTCGTAGATCGGGACTTGAAGGTGTCGAGAACACACACGACGAAGTGGTGAAATTGCGAGAAGATCTGGTCTGTAGGATCTGGGGTAAGTATGAAGGACCAATAGCTGTTAGATATGGTGAAACTGCAAGGAAGATATGACAGTCGTGGTCCGTTGGATCAAGAGGACACGTGGAGAAAGATTAGAGCACCACAAAGACTCCATTTCAGAGTTTCGCAGGTCAGGAAATTCAAAGGAAAGAGGCTCAAACTCATGATATGTGAATTCACAAAAAGATCTTGATCGTCAGATCACCAAGGAATGTGGACCATTGATCAAGCATGAAGAAGGCCTGTGAAGTGTCAAAATAATGACAAGATTTGAACCATTGGGTCCATAGGACGCGTGGCAAAAGATCGTCATGTCGCTGACTGGAAAGTCAAAAGAATGGGGTTTGATCTTAGCCATCAGATCGAGGTTTGATCTTAGCTGTCAGATCAAGGTTTGATCTTGACCGTTTATCTGAATCCATCTCGGAGTCTCGGCTATCGTGACTTGGAGTGATAAGAACCTACATCTAAGGAACCGTGAGATGCAAATTCATGATGAGATCTGGACTGTCAATACACCAAAAGCCTGGACCATTGATCTGAGCTCCATCTCAGAGTCTCGCCCATCGCAAATTGGAGTGATGAGAATCTCCATCTAAGAAACAGTGAGATGCAAATTCATGATGAGATCTGGACCATTGATTCATCGAGATCGTGGACCGTCGATCAGGGTCAATGAAGATCATAAGTTCACAGTGCCTTTTAGTGTCACCTGTGGTCATGTGGAGGAAGGACCTAGTGCAGATAAGCTCTACCTAGGAATTCTAGGGATCGCATCTGGGAATGTTGAGACACTGGATCATATGAATGCAAAAATACTGAAAAGGTGAAATGTCGCTGTAACCAGTGGTCACCACCTGTGGTCACGTAGAGGAGGGAGCTAGAGTAGCCAAACTCCTTTTCAGAGCTCGCGACATGGAGAGTCAAGATGTCTCATTGCAGAATCTCCGAATTGTGAAAGTGAAAAATGCATAAATCACGACAATATCCTTCAGAGTTAATCCATTGGTGCAGGTGAATCTGAGCATAATCAGAGGGATAATCTTGCTCCTCACAGTGTAACTGCTAGAAACCATTGATGGTTTCTGCCAGAGGAGCTAAATATTTTATGGGAATCTTCCAATGGGATGAAGATTAGTCATAGGGGTGATTGACAGTTGGAAGAGGGTTGGAGCCTGTAGCTGAAATAGAGAGGGTGAGCTCGACTGTAACAGAGAAGACAAAGAGTCTCAACTGCCAGAGAGAAAAAGGAATCTCAACATAACACTTAGTGATGATAGACACATGGGTTGAATCGCCAGAGGATCTGAAGAGTCTCTAGGCATCTACCAGTGAATGAAGACTATTCTTAGAGGGGATTGATAGATGGATGAGTGTTGAATTTTGTAACTGAAACAAAAGGCATAAGCTCGACTGTGCCAGAGAAGACGAGGAGTCTCAACTGCCAGAGAGGCTGAGGAATCTCTGCAGAACACCCAGTGATGCTGGATGCATGGTGGGATCCACCAGAGAAGATGAAGAGTTGCGATGATCAGGCAAAGCACTTGAGAGGTGGAGGATATCGACAAGGTGTGAGTATGTAGAGGGATTGCGAGCATTGCATGCACAAGTAGCAGAGAAGCTATAAGTACATGGTAGAGAGAAGAGATGGCGTTGTTGTTGCTATTGGAGTTGTTGTGGTTGTTGTTGTTAAAGGTGATTCATGTGTGAAGAAGGAGGAGAGTGCAGCAGTTGAATTGAACAGAAGAGGAACTGTGGAGTGAATGAACATGGCACACAGAGCATAAAAAGCAGAAGAATAGACATCGCAAGTCATGTGTGTAGGAAGGCAGTGAGGTAGACAGAGCAATGAAATGCAATAGAACAGTGATGAGTCTGGTAAGCCATTGTTGAATGTTATATCATTGTAATAAGTTTCAGTAGAAAAGATTTATATTTCAGGGTGGAAGGGAGGTGCTAGGGAGGATTGTTGTCCTCATAGGTTCAAGTGGGTGCTTGAACACAGGGAGTTGTATCTTCCATCTGGTTGCAGCCAGAGAAACTAGGGTGGCAGGGCGGTGCAAGGGATAACTATTGTTCTCTGTTATACAGGTTGGTTGCCTGTATGATTCGAAGTTGGTGCTTCCATCCAGTTGGTGCTGGAAACACTCAGGGAGTTGGTGCTTCCTTCTAGTTGGTGCTAGAGAAACTAGGGAGTTGGTGCTTCTTTCTAGTGGGTGATAGAGAAAACAGAGACTTGGTGCTCTCAGCAAGTACCAGCTTTCAAAACTGAGGTTGTAGCCTCATTATGAGTTGGTGCTCATATGCATGATAATGTAAAGAATGTAACTATTACTTATCATATAAAGAAAAAGAGGTTTTTACCCTGTATGGGTTTCCTCGGGAAATATCTGTCTCTGTGTTTCTCATATATGTGACTGATGTTGAATGTGGCATTGTGTATTTTCCTGCATTATTGTGATCATCATTCAATGTTTCTACAAAGAATTTAAAAGAAGAATAATTGTTTAAGCACGGTAACAATTGATTCACCCCCGCCTCTCAGTTGTCCACCACACTTTGCTTCTGTGTCTTAACACCCTTGGCCCCAGAGGGATTTTTCTTGAGTATCAATATTTTGAACATCAGTCTTGTCCTTGTGCCTTGAGCTTGTATGTTTGTCACACTCGTTCCTCCATTGTAACGTAACATTCCTTTATTCTTTTTTTCAAAATTATTGAAAAAGACAAAAAAATCAAATATACCCCAAAAAGAGGAAGGGAAAAGTATTTTCTTTATTGGAAGCATAATGAGTGACCCTTGGATAAAGCACATCTTTTCGTTTGTCCATCAAGATTTGGGATGTAGTACGACCTTAGGAAGTTGTTCTCACTACATAGAGTTGTGTCCTCCTCCGTTTGGTTATTCTTCCAAGCATATGAAGAGTTTGTGTTGCCTCCTGCTTCGTAAACTTATCATTAATGCCATGTTGCCTAAGTCTCATCATTTGTCATGTTGTTGTCCAAGGGAAGTTTCTACCAAGCATGAGTCGGCCCCTCTGCAATTTGTCTCTTTCCCTCATACCCGACCATCTTGAATGTCCAATCAAGTCCTTGTTCGAAATCAATGAAGCCTTCAGTCTGATCATCAAGATTATCTAGTCCATGACAGACGATCCATCGAAGACCTCTGGGTAGTGAAGTCGTGCACTCCTACCTTGAGTTTTGAAGATTTTGAAGTTGTTTCTTGAGCTATGAAGATATCATCTCCAGCCATTAGGCCATATCAGTTTCTATAAGATGGATACTCTATATGTATATCTTTTTGATTTTGAGATGTAGCTCTGCTGTGTATTGTACACGGATACACTTTATATAGTTATTTGACATGGATCTATAGTGTATTTGATTGGTAGCTATGATTCTATTTTATCTCGAGCATGGGTATGCCTGCCTCGGTGAGACATTTGTTATTTTGAAGATGACGCCTCTCAGTTCCTGGTCCCAGTTCCTGGTCCCTGGGCTCACTTGTTCAACACATCAGTAAAGATTGGTAATGTATTTCAGCCATCAGATGCTCTTTTGACCTCACACATTAGGGGGCATCTTTTATAACCCTAATTTTCACCATACATGCTAACCTGGCATCAGGCCATCTCAGATCCCTTCTTTGCCAAAGCACTACTGAACAACTCTTTGAAAACAATATTTTATAAGGGTCCACGTGCCCTACTCCATTACTACACGTGTGTACAGGATAGCTGACCTAAAACAACCCGCATGGACCGACAAAAGCATGAAAAAAGGAAAGTTGCCGACGGAACACACAACTTTGGGTGAGTTAACTAAAACT
>JASDQU010099926.1:70485-149712 GCA_032191745.1 Picea mariana
GAAGGAAATGATGGAAATACTACATGCATTGAAGAAATGGTGTCCTTACCTAATAGGTAGGCACTTCAAGGTCAAAACAGATCATGATAGTCTTAAATACTTCTTGGAACAAAGACTATCTTCAGAAGAACAACAAAAATGGGTAACCAAGATATTGGGTTATGATTTTGAAATTTTCTATAAAAAGGGGAAGCAAAATGTTGTGGCAGATGCACTCTCAAGAAAGGATGAAGATGTTGAAGCCTCTCTCTGTTCCATCTCAATCATCCAACCCGATTGGATAATAGAAGCAAGGGATGAATGGAAGAATGATGAAAAAGTGTGGACTCTCATTCAAAAGTTGCAGCAGGATTCCAGTGCATCAGATACATTTACATGGAAAAATGATTCACTATGGTACAAAGATCGCTTATATTTATGTAAGAACTCAGAACTCAAACAAAAGGTACTATTGGAATTGCACACCTCTCCAGTAGGAGGGCACTCAGGATTTTAAAAAACCTACCATAGAGTCAAGAAGGATTTTTTTTGGGATGGCCTTAAAACCGATGTTGAAAGGTTTGTGGTAGAATGTTTGGTTTGCCAACAAAATAAGGTGGAAACAATTAAGACCCCAGGTCTTTTACAACCATTATCCATCCCAAGTCAGCGCTGGGAGGAGGTTTCCATAGATTTCATCACAGGGTTACCAAAGTCTGAAGGAAAGAGTGTCATCATGATGATTGTTGATAGACTGACCAAGTACGCACACTTTTGTGCACTCTCTCATCCCTTCAAAGCTAGTACAGTTGCCATTGCATTCATGGAGATAGTTCAAAAGCTACATGGCAGCCCAAAGATTATTGTAAGTGACAGATATCCCATCTTCACTGGACATTTTTGGACAGAATTATTTTCTTGTTTGGGTACTCAATTGTCTCATAGCTCATCCTATCATCCTCAATCTAATGGACAAACTGAGATAGTGAACAAATGTCTGGAAGGCTACCTTCGTTGCTTTGTCTCTGATAAACAAACACAATGGTTCAAATGGTTACCCTTGGCAGAATGGTGGTATAACACTTCCTTTCATACTGCAACAAAAATGACACCATTTATGGTACTTTATGGATACCACCCTCCTTCCATCACTTCTTCTCTAAAATAAAAATCTAAGTTTCAAGCAGTGGAAGATCACATCGAGAATCAACAACAAGTTCTCCAAATTTTAAAGGACAACCTGACCATGGCACAAAATCACATGAAACAACAAGCAAATCAACATCGTAGTGAAAGAAGTTTTGAAGTTGGCAATTGGGTATTTTTAAGACTACAACCATAGAAACAGATGTCCCTCAAGCAAGCCAAGAAGGATAATAAATTATCACCGAATTATTATGGCCCTTATAAGGTGTTGCAAAATATTGGTACTATGGCATACAAATTGGAACTGCCTACATCTTCACGAGTACACCCAGTTTTCCATTTTTCATGCTTAAGGAAGGTTATAGGTGACAAGATCCCAGTTCAAACTATATTTTCAAAACTTGACGAGGAAGGAAAAATCATATTGGAGCCTGAAGCCATCACTGGCACAAAAATTCGCCAGCTGAGGAATAGATCCATTTCAGAGTATCTCATTAAATGGAGGAAACTACCGGCTGAAGATTCCACTTGGGAAGATGAATCTTTTATACATAAGCATCCAGAGTTGCTCAAGCATTGCAGAAAACACTTATCTCAAGGGGAGGGGCATGTTAAGGCCTAATATTGGCTCATTACCCCTTAATTGAGGCATATTATACTAGTAATGTTATTTTATTTATGTCGGCTTTAGGCCATTAGTTGTAATTATACCTCCTAGTCTCCTATATATACCAAGGAGACATTTTCATTTTGAATCATCTTGTACTTGAACATTTAAGTGGGGTAAAAGGAGGTTGTCCCCTCGAAGAGGCTTATTATCTGAAATTATCTCTTTTTCAAGGCATTGACTACTTTTTCTGAGGTTTTTCTATGCTATATTGATATTTGGTTCTTAACAATGCATGTGTAGTTTGTTGCTTGTTTTGTATGCAGGTCAATCTCGAGAGGATAGCTTCCAACAAGCGATCAAGCGTGAAGGGGGATTGACATCGAACATCCAGAACAAGGTATGTTGGTCTAACCATGTATTTGTTGAAAAGGAATGGGGTTTAAGTCCGAGGATGAAGGTAGAAAGTAGATTTCTTTTGGTCATAACTACATGCATCAGATAACCCTATTTGCTAGTCCGTAAGGGGATTTCCCTCACAATAATACTATACTATAGTCCTCCCTTGGATGGGTCTCATTGTAATGTACTACTACTTGGGTGAAATTCCTAAGCATACAAAGGAATGGGAGGGACACTCCCACTATTAGTCCCTAAAGTTGTCCTTGACTTCTAAGGGCAAGCTAGGGAACCTCAGTTATTGGAATGGTTTATATTTGTAGGTATTTTTAAAGTTTTCAATTGGTTTATAGGTCAAGTAGGGAATTAAAAGGACAATAATAGTTTCTGGTTACAAAATAAAGTTTCCACCACACAAAATTATTCAATGGTTTTCAATATGATGAGCTAGATAAAGAAATATAGTAAATAGAGAAAGAAACTGTAAGTTCATAATTTTTTTACTCACACAGAAAATTCTTGATCCTAAATATCATTCAGAAATAAGAATAAAGTACTTGAATACAATTCCTATAGGAAATAAGCAATCAACAAAATATTTACTGGCCTTTAGATACTAGCAGGGTACATGAAATGCTTTGCAAAGACAGATATGCATTCAAGTAAGAAATAAAGAAGATATGACAAGATAAGGTAGTATAACCGTCAAATAGCCTTTTCGATTGAGTGCATTATGAAGTAGATTCAAAACTTTACAATCAGAGACAATATGTCTTTAGGACCACTTACTTGAACCTCTTGCTCTGTCAACAGATTTCCTATTTATGCATAGAGTTGGTTTCAATAGATCCTGAATTATAGATATAGTTATAATTTAGTACTGATTCTTTTATAACATATAGTAATCATATTCCATTACATGATTTCATCACACTTGAAAAAATATAGTCTTTAGGAAAAATGACTCTATTTCTAAGATTAAATGGTGATCTCAAAAATATCCTAATCCTATAAAATAGAGGCTTGTTGAAACTTCTTCAGGTAGATGTGATGAGAACTTGATCTTTGAATCTACACCTCGCTTTGGAATTTTCTTGCTTCATCTTGGTCTTGAGTACTACATTCCTCCAATAAATCTTTATATTCATATTAATGACCTTGTTGGAGAGTTCACGTTGTTGTCTGTTCTCTACTTTCATCTTTTCAACCTTGTTTTGCAATTTGTCTTTCCATAACTCAAGTGCTTTCCTTTCATGCTTCAATTCCTTTATTACTTCGTGCAACTTTTTAATATTTTTTCTTTTAAGTGCATCCCCTATTTATGCTCTGCATCCACCATATTCTTCCTCAGGTGCAGGTATTTTGAGATCAATGGAAAGCTTGGGCTTCCTGGAACTGATTCTATATCTATGTTCATTTGATCATGACTCTTTAATTATATCCTTCTCTGCAAATTTATAAAAAAAATATATTTCATGTGTATCCATCTCTGGAAACTCATACATTTTTGGAACATAAGTAGGGTCTCGCTCCATTTTATCCTATGAATTAGAAGATCCTAGGTCAGTTTGTGATAGTTGTTTCTTCCCATTTCCATGCTTCTTTGGAACCTTATCTATTAACTCCTCATACAACACAATTACATTATCTTCCTTAAGTAAGGGTTTAAAAATAACTTTAGAATTCATCCTTAACTTGTTTGTTGGTATAGTCTTAGGCCTGCTGGGATAAGTTATAGGATGCTTTCCTTCACCTATTTTTTTTTTTTTTACTTGTAGGTTCTTTTCAATAGGTGTATCATCATTTTCTGCATCAGGATCAAATTTAACTTCTGGAAATAGATTGATCTTCTACTTAGTCATTCTCCATGTATATACCCTATCAAAACCTATAAATTCTTGTTTAGAGGCAGAGGATTCAAGCTCTAGATTGATTTCTTGTTCCTATTGAAATTCAAATTTCCTTTTACTTGATCTAGTTCATCTATCGACAAGGGATACTTCCTTTAGTTTTTTATATATTTTTGAAGTACTTCCTTTTGATTTTGAAGTTTTAGGTTTATCTTAATTTTCATCTTGTTCATCCAGCACTAAATAGATCAATACCTACCTCCAGGTCATTTGAACCTCCCTTAATGCGTACAGAACCAACATTTTGATCAAACCTTGATGAAATAAACTCTTATGGGTAGTTTGAGGATGATTCTGCACTCTTTTAGACATCTTTTCCAAACGTTTTAACAGGTAAAAGGGTAGACTCATATTTGTGTCTCCATTTAGATGCATAAAAATTATCATATGATAATCATAAGCATAAGAAAATATTCCCTCGCCTATTATATAACTATGGAGTATTGTATAAATGTCCCACCATTCTTCCTTTAACCATTTACTAGGGATCTGGTGACTTCAATCAGGGTCATGGTGTTCTGGTAGAAAACATTGCTTGTACAAGTCTACAACAACTCACCTTTCTTCCACCATCTCTCACCCTGCACAAGTAAGTGACATGATACCCCAATTGAGTGTTATGTAACATATATTAATACTCTTCCCACCTGAGTTTTAAAACCATCAAATTTTTGGGAAAATAAAATTGAAACCTCCTCATGGTAACCCTTGAAATTACAACAGAAGTCGTACCAACCTGCATTGATGAATTTTTTCATGATCTCAGGATATGCTTCCAGCAATTCGCCTCCTGTCGATTCCAAATGACTAACCTGATGAATTTTCTTCGGATCCATCACAGTGCCTATGATTTTTGTCAAAATGACAGGGTTTCAATAATAGGGCTTAAGAGTTCCTGCACAGACCATTCATATGGAAATATTCCTTTGACTGCAAAATGTTGTTAAGCTCCCAACATAGTTATAGAAATTCACTTTCAAAATTAAATAATCACTTTAAATTATTAATATCGTGACCCAAAACCAACCTTCAATGGATGCATTAACATGTACATACTTGTGTACTTTAAATAATGTCCCTATATTGAATCATCATTTGACACTAGTCACCACTATTGTATGATTCTCTGCATGATATTCTAGATTCTTTTGTGATATTTAACATGATTTTCGAGACCAAGACATGTTAAACAATGATGGGTTTTGGTGCTACAAGAATGTTGACATTCTTTTTTCGACTTTGTCTCTCTTTAAGATTAGGAAAAATTTAAAATTTGACTAGAATTTCTAATGGGACATACTCAAACCATGTAAATATTAAAATCTATCTCACTAAAATCACATGAAAATAAACTCAAGAAAAGAAAAAAACACCCAAAATCATAAAAAGAGAAGTGTATAGGGAACTTAATACAAACCAGTGTATAGTAAGGAAGGGTTTTTTGGTATTGAGAAGATAGGAATGAATTTATTAATAACATATGCTAAAAACCAATGGTAATAGGTTATAGTTTGAACAAGGACTAACACCCACTATGTGAAGTTGTAAATGCAGTGGAATATCATCCATCCATGTGGGGGACACTCTCATGGTTAGCTCCTCTAGGTTCCTCTACACCTCATAGAGATCCTCGACATCGCCTCCGCAATTTTCCTCTGAAGTGTCTTCATTGTTTCTCCTCCTGTGAGATTGAATCCATGTTGCTAGTCGCTCTGGTCCCATATCCATGTCAGAATAATCATTATTTTATATATACTACATCACCAAAATAAATTCATATTCAAAAACCCGTAAAACATTAAAAAAATAATTTTTTTTAAAAACACTTACTAAGTTGTCCCCACTATTCTCCTTGGGGGAGTGCAATATCTGGATCGTGTTTGAATTCCATCCCCAAATAGGGGAATTCCTTTATGGATACTGAATGGACCCTCCACCATCATATCCATCTCATTCCATAATGATCCTCTACTCTCCCTCAAGTGACTCACATCATATTCTCTTCCTAGCGCATCATTCAAGATCACTCAACCCAAAATCCACTATCAGTACCTATGGTATTGTGCTTGGGACCCACTCCAAGAATAAAGTAATGAATATTCTCTCATATCCAAAATATTTCTATCCCGTGGTCTTACATCAAGTAAGCTAGTCTTTGTTGTTGAGAAGCACACTAGAATACCAATCAAATAATGTTGGTTCTAGGTAGGACAACTCCAACTGAATGTGGCCACTAATGGCCAAATGTGGTGTTGTTTATCTAGCCACTCGAGTGTTGGAAAAACAATTGTCTGCAATGAAAGCTCTACCGCATCTCAAATTTGGAGCTTGTTGTGCATCCTTCTGGATCTTTGGTGGAAAGATTATTTTATATAATGCATGATGGATTGATATTCCCCACCTATTCCTCCTATTAGTTGTGGGGGTGACCCATGTCATGTTAATCCCATGACAAATTATGTGTCCTAAATCTTCAAGGTCAACAAGTTATGCTCTACATTGAAACATTATTGCTATGGTACTCAAAAACTAACTAATTTATCCATCAAATAAGGTCGGGACCTCATGTTTGGACACATTAAGAAATTCAAGATCCCATAGTTTCATAAATATACCAAATTTTGTTGGTCATTCATTTCCTTCTTGTCCTCTACCTCATGATCCCTCTCTTTCCACTCTATCAGGGTGATGAGGTACCCTACAAAAAAACCCAAAGTTAAACCCATCAGTCCAAAATAAAAAAATTGTTGAGTAAATATTGTAAATCTAAAATTTTTGAACAAGGTCATGATTGACCACTTCACACCAGTGGAAGTGATCGTGGATCAAGGAAATCTTATGTTATTGTGATGACTGACACCCTTGGTCATCCATGATCGCAAAGAATGACACCTATCGGGATTCCTGTCGCAAAATTTCATCACTAAAATTTTACATAACAAGAATCTAAGGATGTGGATCTGGATAAATAATTACCTAGAACTAATGGTGTCTGATTTTGCTAGAAAAACATCCCTCAATTGTTTCTGGAAGTTCATATTGGAAGGGGTTGTTTACAAAAACTCCAATTACCAAATGTGGAAATTTACATTTTTACTATGGTAATTTATTTTTAACCTAGTTGGGTGGAAAAAACCCATTTTCATACCTAAGCCAGGTATGTGACTTCGAGAGTTTTCATGTTTGGGGCTTATTTGTTGTTTTTTTATGTGTTTTTGTCCAATTTTTGACATAATAATCTAGTCTTGATGTCTTGATAGGGATAAAAGGGACCTTTGTTTTTTCAAGAATTGGTGAATTCCACCAAACGTGAGGTATGATTTTTGAACCAACATATAGGGATATTTTTTTCCCTACATCCATGTGTTTCATTATTTTCCCTCCATTCTATTTATATTATGCCTTAGGTTTGATCCCATTAGTTTGTAACATTAGCCATTCCTTTTTTCATGTTGTAACTTGCATATTAGTGCCTACCCTTCATGAGCACCCTAGTTAGCACTCTGTTTTAAATTTGGTGACAATGTTGTGATTTATTGGAGGATTGGTAACCCTCCTGTAGACCCACCATAAATTGAAATTGAGCCTCATTTATATTTTTTCAAATATTTTCTTCCATTATCCTGAGTGGGTTCCCTTATTTTTGAGTTACTTTATGGTTGTATAATCCTTTTCCACTTATGTCTTAATGCCTATTATTTCATTGTTGTTTTCTTTATTTCCTCTTACCTCCATTTATAACCACACTTGATGTTTGTTGGTTTTTCCCTTTATCTATATACTCTTCTTCTATTGATCTTGAGAATTCCCTATGGGGGTATTCTGATTCCCATTGACCATTACAGATTGACCCTGGTTCAAAACTAAGAAGCTTCCCAACAAAATCCCTTAAAGACTATCGACCCGTCTGGAAACCCAGAGGGAAACAGAGTACGTGGAGTGTACTACAGAGTCTCACTCAAGATAGCTCTATGGGTGGCTGCAATACTCAGGCATTTGCAACTCGAGATTGAGCGAGATCTATGTTTGTGCATCATAACCTTTATTCAATCCATTTAAATTCTAGTTATAACATGTATTCTATGCATGCATGAAAAATATCATATCTACTTAGTTACTTCATTCATTAAGAATTCATCAACTAATCAGACACAAAGATGCATTCATTTAGTCACATAACATAGTGTTATCATGGTTCACCCCCTCCTGGCCTATGTCCACAAAGATTTGGCTCTCAATCTTTTATTATAGTTTGGAAATATCCCACACCTTGCGTGGTTACAATCTTAGTTATCCCTCTTTCCCACGAGATCCTCGATCCTTGTGAGGCTGACTAGATCGCACCAGGACCCTCAACCTATGATCTAACCCTCGGGATCGAGTTGCTCACTCCTTCATTAGCTCACCATATGAATGAGTCATACAATTCTTACAGTTCTCTCTCTTTTTTGTCCCTCTGTGTGTCTCCCCTCTCTCTCCTAAGTACTACTTATTTATATCTTCTTCTCACCATCCATTACAATGCATTACAAAAACCCTAACCCTAATGTCATTAGGCCCTCCATGCATGTGCATGTGCTTCTTTTCCTTCCAGCTGTATATTTTCTCTGGCATGATTCTCCTCCAAAAATAGTGTTTCTTTTTTATTCATCCTACATCCAATAGGCCCCCAACACTGACATGTGGATCCTCCTGAGCCACCTAAAACTTATGTGCTTTGTCGATCTCTCCTGCCATTTATTGGAAATTATTTGTGAGCTCCTTTGCTTGCATTTGAGCCTTGGTAGTCTTCTCTTTAAGTGCATCCAATACCTGAACTGCAATCTCATCGTTGATCATCCCTACGCACACTACCTGAGTTTGTGCCATGTTCCTATTTCCATCTTCCATCTGCATAATGACCTATGTTTCCCACTCCTGGAGCAGTTACATTTGAGCTTGGTGCTCCTTCTTCTGTGTCTATGCAGCTCTGAGTTCCGCATGTAGTTTATTCATATCTTGTGCTCCTTTGACGTGTTCCATTATCGACATTGTCTTCCAACTCTACTTGAGGTCGTAGATAGTTGCACTTCTCATTTCTTCTTCCTGGTCCCACTGTTGGGCTTGTTGATCCTCTTCCATATTTTTCCATAGTTGTGTTGCCTTCTCAAACAAGTTGGCTGCTACGTGGAATTGTCACTCCATCTCCTTTATCAACGTTGTTTCTTCTTGCTTCCTCTGCTCCTTCACTTCTAGCGAAGTGGTAGGTACAATCTGTTCTCAGAGGTGCTCAATCTCCTGCATGTATTGATCGATTGTATGCACCATATTATCAATATTTTGCGTCTTTGTGAGCTCTGCTGCCTTCACTCTCCTTGGAATTTTTTCATATGCTATCGCCAATCCTTGTTCTATGTTATATGTCCAGTATTTTGCATCTTTGGTAACGATATTGAACTGATTGATTACCAATTCAAACATCTCTCGACTGTCCTTTCTCTCATGAAATTTTGTTGCATCTATGTGTGCGCGTGGCTGTACCTCCTGAACGATGCTGACTTGCAGTTTATACAAGGCCTTGGTTGGTATCCACATCATTACCAAGTGTATTTAGGCCAAATAATTCAGGAGTTTCTGCCCCACATTTTCATCCATGCGCAACATGTTGGGTGTGACGTGAAATGTCAAGCTCGACTATGCTTTTGTCTGGATCCTATCCCGCTCGCTTGATCCAGCCTTGCCTTCTTCCTGTGATACTGGTGGGACTGATTCTATGCCTCTGTTGGCCTCCTGTGTTTCTTTTATCTACTAGAGGAGTTACCTCATGTATGCCAACTCCTCCTCAATCATATCCCTTTGGCATTGAGCATTTTCAAAATCCTCCAATGTGTGATCCTAGACAATTTGGGCCACAAGGTCCACATCATCCTCCGTGATCATGTATTCTGGTGGCATTTTGTGTGCCTAATATTTCTTATGCGCACCCCCCATTTGTATGACCGACCTCTTAGTCTGGCCTTTCTCTTGCTGAGTAGCACTTGATGTGGTTCCATGTGTTGTCTCAGTCTATTTTTTCTGTACCTATGGCACCTCTGTGTTTTTCTTCTTCCCCGCCTGGGTTCCTTTCTTGGACACCCCCCATTTTTTATGTTGCATCTTGTTCCGAGCTCTCCTTGGATTCTTGGTCACTATTATCTCTTCGACATGTGTTTGTCCTTGCCTAACCTACACCTCTGTATCTGCTAGCATTTCTTGAATCGAGACTAGAATCCTCCAATCATCGTTTAAATCCTTGATGGCCATGTCTATGTCCTCGTCCTTGATGCAGTAGCGCATTTGTAGGCATTAATTGTCGAGATCCTTCCTTTCTTCGATCCACATTGCATGCCTAGTCGAATTGAAGTTGGCTATGCTCTGATACTGTGCAACCATTTCTGATGTAACCCACCAAGTGTTGGTGATACTCTCTTGTAGGTCATTGTGATATCCTTAAAATATGGTTGCATTCTCCTTTTTGTTCATGGGGTCTGAAGCATACCCCAACGATAGGTATCATGCTACGTGGCAAGGATTGGCTCTTATGGAAAATAATGAATACTTAGGCTCCTTCCATCCGATCAAGGCTATCATGATGAGTATTCATGAATAGTTGAATTATGTCCCCAGATCCTGCACGTCCTTGCAATCTTCTAGGAACATATTCAACAAATACGGGGCCCAACAGAGTGTGATGCCCTTTGTACACTATGTTGCAACCATGAAGACCCTGGCAGGGACTTCCTCCTTGCAACATTTCCTGATTAATTTGCATGGCATAATTTCCATGGCCATTCTTGTCATTGTGTCACTAATATGCTTAATTATGATTCTGCATGACTCCCTTTCAGTACCACACTTCTTCTTCATTTCCTTAGTCAATGCCTTCTCCTTCATCTTGTCCTCAAGGAATAGCATGGGTGCCTCCCCCCATGATGGAATCCATGTGATGTATGGAATGATCTCTACATCCATTAAAATGATTTGTTCCAACCATAGGTATCCTCCATGGGTGAATGCCATCAAATGCTTGACGCAGTTGTTTGTGTATTAGCCCCTCCCAAAGTGTGGGATGTCCAATAGGCCTAGAATCCCATTTTTGGCTAGTTTGACTGCCCACTAGACTGGTTGGTTAATTGGTTCACAAAAGGGCCCTATACCCATAGTCTCTAAATAGAATTTCTTGGAAAACTCTAAGAACTTTTCCATGTCTATCACATCATGGTCTGAGTGCCTTAATTTCTCCATGTGGCCTAACATATTGCCTATGATATGTACCCCTTATGGAATGCACGGGAAAATAATGGTTTTGGTAGCCTACCTGCATGATGACCTTAGTACTGGTTATTTTCCCTTCTTCTATGGTGTATGTCTTGAGGTTCCAACATCCATTTTTCTCTCTTTGGTATACTCATTTTCTCATTCGATGACCTCTTCCACTGTGTCCTCTTGTGGCTATTCCTGCATGGTTGTGTGTCACCTTTCTGGTGCAATCGTTTCTTCCTGGTTTGAGACCATCCCATTAACCCTCCGGGATTCTTTAGGGTTTTGTGGGTGCGAGTGATTTCCTACATCCTCAGTGTATTGTCCCTATCCCCCTTCTAGCACATCAATGTCCATTCCCACTAGTGTTGTCTATTGGGTTTCCTCCATGATAGGTGTGCAACTTCCTGGTGTCATATCAGGCGATGAGATTTCATCCACATTGACAACTTATGGAGGGTGAAGTTGTTGTTGTTTAGTTCCCTGTGATTGTCATGGGGATCTGGCATTGCTTCAGGGTTGTCTGCTAGTCTAGCACGGTTCTCCCAGTTTGGGTGGTGCCATGGTGTTAAGGGTGTTTTCCACTGAACGTAATGGCCTCTGTAACCTCTGCAAAATTCTCTCTTGGTTCTATTGCTCTTTTTTTGTAACCTTTGTATACTCTATTTCTCTCTTCTTTTCTTAATTTCTCAATAACCTCACCAATCTTGTGTACTATCTTATATAGGAATCGTTTGAAGCGTCTCGGATACATTACCCAATTTTCATTTTAATTGTACTGGCACTCCCCACATACTGGCAATTGAATTCCCTTGTCGTCTCCAGTTGGTTCGATTAATGCAGTGTCCCATCAATCATATATTTTTTTATTTAAGTTTGATAACCTTTGTTCGTTGGCAGTTATTTTCCATATTGATATTTCCCATTGTTTCTTCTTTGTAGTGACTATTGTCATTTTCTCCGTTGTGCTAGTGTTTCTGAGTGTGCATGCTAATTCTCTTTTCAATGCATTATGCCTTTGTTTCTATCTTTTGATGTCCGACGCGATATTTTTTTTATCTTTTGCTATATATATATATATATATTGTTGGGAGGTTGAATGTCCCTATACAACTTCAGTCGACTCCCATTGATCATCCCTCTCAATTTTGTTCCTCCTAAATCCTTGAATTGTACATCTCCCCCGTCTGTGACAATATTTACTTCGTATGGTCCTAACCAATGCATTCTAAGTTTTCTTGGGTGATGAAGGGATTTACTATCATACAGCAAGACTAGGTCTCCTTCCTTCAAATCCTTTCTCTTGATATGTCTATCATTCCAAGATTTTTCCCTTTATTTATGTACTTCTTGTTGAAACCCTACCAGAATCCTACCTTCCTCATGACCATCAATTGATTTATCCTTTCCTGTATTGCGCCTCATCCTGTCATGTTTTTAATTGCTGCTACGCGCAGACTAGGTACCAAAATTCTAATGGCACCACAACTTCTTATCCATACAACAATATGAATGGTGTGTGTCCTGTCAAATTATTTCATGTGGTCCTGTATGCCCACAGTAGTGCTGGTATCTTCAAATCCCAATCATCCCTATTAACGTTGCAAATATCCATAAGTTCATTTTCAAGTATTTTGTTAAAGGTTTCCATTGTTCCATTTTCTTGAGGGTGATATGGTGTACTATTTTTATGATGAAATTCAAACTCCTTAGTCATAGCCTTAATAGTACTGTTAATAAAGTGAGTTCCTTGGTCACTCATCAAAATCCTCGGGAAACCAAATCTAGTGATCACTTGCTCAAACAGGAAGTGTGATGTTATCTTTGTGCTGCAATATTTTACCAATGCTGCTTCTGCCCATCTTGTTAAGTATTATGTTGCGGTGATAATGTACCTCGCTCCTGACCTTTTTTTTGGTAAGTTAATTGGTCCCAGAAAATATATTTCCCATTTTCCAAATAACTGCAAGGTTGCTTGGGCATCTCGTCCTTTCTATTTGATTTACCAAGACTCTAACATACATCATATTTCTGGCAGTATTCCTTTGACTCTTTGTGCATGATCGTCCACCATAGTCCTCCACGCAATATATTCTACATGGTAGATTTGCCTACAAATGTCCTCCTGCTATTCCCTTGTGGGATTCTGTGAAGATCCTTGGTATTTCATGTTCTAGAACACATCTCAAGATGCTATCTGCACCCATTTTGTATAAGTGTCCTACAATCAATTGGTAATCTGCATCCTTGACTACCACATTTTTCTTCTGTGCAGTGTTGTATTCATGTGGCACAGTGCCTCTACTCAAGTGCTGTATGATGTCTGTGAAGTATTCATTAGCTATTTGAACTAAAAATAACTACATGTTGGGAAATTTGTCCTCTATATTTATGGGTTCCTCTACATTAGTTATCCTTGACAGGTGATCAGGTCCTATGTTCAACTTTCCTAGTTTGACTATCACTTCAAAGTCAAATTCTTGGAACAAAAATAACCATATACAAATTATCCCCCCCAATATTGGCTTGTTGACGAGGTATTTGAGAACTAAATGATCTTTTAACATAATGAAAATTTTCCCCAACAAATAATTCCTGAATTTCTGAAGCTCGTAGACCATAGCTAATCCCTCCCTCTCTGTTGTGTTGTAGTTCTACTATGATTCTGACAGTTTTCTTGTAGAAAATTCTATAGGATGGTCCAATTCTCCTACTCCTTGTTGCTCCAGCATATCTCTAAGTGTTATGGCCAATGCATCTACATGTATGTGGAATGTCTTTTCCCAATACGAGAATACTAATATTGGTGCAGTTACCATTTTCTCTTTCAAGGTATCCATACCGTGCTGATAGTCCTCGTTGCACTCGAACTTTATGTATTTCCTTAGCAATTTATCCATTTCCATAGTGATATTCACATACCGCTTTATAAATTTCCTGTAGTATCCTATGTGTCCCAATGTCTCTCTCAATTGACAAATTGTTTTTGGTTGTGGCAAGTTAATAATTACTGCAATCTTGGCAAGATTTACTAGCAAGCCTTGCTTGCATACTATATGGCCCACTAGTATCCAAAAAGGTGTTTTGAATATGAAATTCTTGATAATTAATGATATTTGAAAATATATACATATTTCTAACATCAACCGCAAGACCTCTACATGGTATTTCAACAGACTATAGACTATCCAATCATCTAGATATACCCCTAGGAATTGGTGGATAAATTATTTAAATTTAGCTATGACTACTCTGGGAAATATTGTTGGTGCATTATTCAATCCAAATCGTACAGATGTATACTGGTAAGATCCCTATTCTGTGGAAAAATTGGTCTTGTTTCTGTCTTCTGGTACTATCTTGATCTTATGGTATCCTGAGAATATGTTGGTGAATGAATAAGGTTCATGTCCTCCTACATTCTCCAAGACTTCATCTATGAACATGGTAGGGAATGGGTCATGTAGGCATGCATCATTCAACTTCCTCAAGTCGACACATGTTCTTTTCCCCCCTTGTTTCTTTTCTGAACTACCATCGGGCTTACCCATTCAGAATATTCTACAGTTTCTATGATCCCATCTTCTAACATCCTATCAATTTCAGCTTTTACTTTTTTCTTATATATGGGTTTCAGTCTGTAAGGTCGTTGTCTGATCGGTCTTTCCTTAGCTCTGAGTGGTATCTTCATTTCTCCTATCTCTCCTGCTATTCCTTTCATTTCTATGAACATTGTTGGGAATAGGTCGTTGTACTCACGTAGTAACTCTATTATACTTTCCATTGTTTTCTCATCCAAATAGTCTCCAATGCTGCCCATTTTGGGATTCTCAACTATCCCAATATTGAATTTCTTCACCTTGATTGGCATAGAAAATTACTTCTGATTCCAGAGGTGGAACTTCCACTTCTCTCTCACCTTCAAATTCCTCAATCTAAATATCACGTGGGTCATCTTCATGTGGTGCTTCTTCCTGCACATGGTAGCATGACAATAGTTCTTTCACTGTCTGTTTGTTTTGTTGTTGTTCTTCTGTCATAAGTTCAACTTCTGGTTCCTTAATGAATATCGCCCCTTTGATTTTTTTAAGTGTTGCATTTATGTTGGGGTTCTCATGCTCAAATGAAAAATTTACTGTAAAGTTTTGTTGTAATACCATCCAACTCATAGTTCCTCTACATAATTCTTGGTCTGTATACCAGTTTTTTGGGATTCTATCTAATGTGTGCACGAAATGGTGAGGCTATTCCTCCAGTGGTGTCATTTTCCATCATGCTATGCACTTCTCCAAGTGTTCTTCTGGTGCTCCCTATCCATCATAGTTTTTTAGTTGGTCACTTCCTTGTTCTGTGCCAAACCTAATGCACAGTAACCGCTTACATTGGTACCAGTCCTTGACTATTTTTTTGTGTGCACCCCACCATCTCGCAGGTGTTTCCTTGAGTGTTATATCTAGGGCTACGAGTCTCTAATTTTCTAACACTTCATCTTCATATTGTGTTAAGAATGTGTCTAGGTCATTCACCCCATGAAATCTGGGAGGTTCCCTTACCTCCGTATCTACCCATCTTATTGCATGGTCTATTCTTGTGCATCTTCTTATGGAAACTTCATATAACCTCTGCTACCAATTTTCTAAGCATGCATCTGAGTATGACACACATGAGGTGATGCTTTGGCAACTAAGTACCCCATCTACAGTTGGGTTTATGTAATATTCATCTCGTGGAGTTGTTCTGTACAACTGATTAATTTCCTCCAGGTCCAAGCAAGTAGGTTCTACAAATCGTTCCCCTTCAGATGGGTCCAATGGCATAATGACTCTGTATTCTCCTAACTTGAAGGTCATCTTTAACGTATTTAGGTTGATTATGTCTTGGTTATAAAACACCCAATCCAAACCCAATAATTTTAGATAAGGTGTTGTGCCATCCACTATTTTGATTAATTCAAAGTCGACTTTAGTCCGCACTCCATCTAGGTATACCGTTACTCCTTTTAGTCTTCCAATTTGTAGAAATCTGTGTTGATTTGCTAATTTCAGCTGACTAGGCGAATATCCTAATGTGGTTTCTCCCATACATTTCCATATGTTCTTGGGTAATACATTGACTTCGGATCCTAAATATAGTATAATATCTCCCATGTTAAAATATCCAATGTTGGCATTCATCCTGAATTCTCTACTTGTTCTTATCCTTGTATGCAAGTGATTGATTATTTTCTGTTCTAGGTTTCCTTCTCCTTATATTCTTCATCTTTCTAGCATATTTTGTAATATTCTAATAGATGATGGATAATTTATTAGTTGTACACATGGTTTCAAAAATCCTTTAATCATACTTACTTGTCCCATGGGATGTGTTCCTTTGGTGTGATCCAAAGATGGAGGCATCTTGTACTCTAGTACTTCCTTAATATGCTGCATGGTTAATGTTGATGTAATGTCTAGCTTCAAGAATTTGTTTCTGGTTTACTTGGATATCTCCTTCATGTTCTACGTGTCAAAATGCTTCCTTGGTTTGACATTCCTTTTGACCCATTGGTGTTATGCTGGCTCTTGTCATACTATGTCATTTCCTATTTTAGCTCCTCCCCATGTAACTATGTTGATGTTTCTTCCTTCATCCCTCACTTCTGCTGAAATCCACTGAACATTCTGATTGTTCTAATTTCTCTTATTTTGGATCTTCCCTAATAGTGCTGGGAATTATTCTGTGTCATGATCTGAAGCATGAAAATACATATAGGTCACTGGTGGATGTGGACATTCTCATCCGTAGTGTCCTGGTTGTAGACAATTGTGACATACCACTAGTCCTCTACCTCTTCCAAATCCTCCTCTTTCTCTTCCTATGCCTCTGTAGCCATACCGATCCCCTCACGACATGTTATACTGATGCGTTTGGTTATATTGTGTGGTATTATAATGTGGCTACATGGTATTATACTGTGGTTGTGCAATGCTGTATGGTTGTTGGGTAGTGTTATACTGTTGTTGCACAGTGTTGTACGATGATGGTACTTGATTAAACTGAGGTGTGGTTTTCCCAGTATAATTTCTACCTGCACCCTATATGCATATGATGTTCTTTCCATCATCAATTCCATGGTTATGCAATCTTTGTCGTCATGGCCTACTTACCTGCAAAAGATGCAATACAAGATCTTCGGTATTATATGGTACTTCTACATCATTGGGAAGTGGTATGGAACGTGACCCTATTTCTTACAGATGTTGCACCATAGTCCTCCTATTGTTAATGGATTTGACATTCCTATTTCCATGTACTGCGCAAATGTTGGGCATTCATTCTTATGGTGTGCTTCTCTTCTACATGTGGTACACCAAACGACTTCTCTTTTGTCATTGTTCTTGTTCTGGTTTAGATGGAATGTTAATTTCTTCATATCCTCCTTCATCTCCTCAATGGATAGATATGTCTTCTGATATTGGTTCTCTTTCAGTTGCATGGCTTCCTAGAGAGCCTCTTCCTGCGTATGAAACTTTTGTTGTCAAAGTGGATATTTCAATTGTGGTAACATTGAATTGACGAACATATGCCTATGTTACATATATGTTATGACATATTTTATCTTTCCCTTTAGTCGTTTGAATCTCTATTCAATCTCCCATAAATATTCTCCTAGTTTCTGTCTGATCTCTATCATCTCGTTCATGTATTGATCCTCTGAACTCAGCTTCTAGAACTCATTTATCAACAACTTCTTGATATCTATGATTGTTCTGGTTGTCTCTAGCAGACTGTTTGTAGCTAAATTCATATACCAATCTAGTGTGTGATACCTTATCATGATATCTAACTGTGCAAGGTTAGTTTCCTCATCCTTGATCTATTTTTATTCCCAAATCTTTTCACAGATAAAAAGGTTGTTCTCTAGGTCCTCTTATGCCTCTCCTTTGAATTATGGTAACCTAATTGTTGGATCATGTCCGTCCATATTGAATGTTGAACTACCACCTCTGAACGGTGTAAACACTTGACTACTACTTCTTGAACTGACCCCCCACAATTTTTTTTCCTTGTGTAGATGTACACCATATTGTCTTCCTTCTCACAAAATTCGATTGTCGAAATGGTGGTGTTATTTGTGGTGTGTTAGTCACACAAGGGTTTATAGGTTCCACACTGGCACTGATATGGATATGAGTGTTTCCTTCTATTTCTTCTCTTGGACCTCTTGTATTCCTTGTTATAACCCTAAATTGCACCAAACATGCATACATGGCATTAGGTCGTCTTACTTGCTATCTTTGCTAATCCATCATTAAACAACTCTTCTAAAAAACCATTTTCTTGAATATGTACGCGCCCTGCACCACTACTTCCCACGTACACAGTCTTGCTACACCATTACAGGCCACGTACACTCACAAAAAGCTCGAAAAATACAAATTTCAAAGGGATACAGACTTTTGGGCCGTTACTAATCTTTTGACCGCCTATAGCCGATCACCCAACCGAATACCTAGATTTTTGGCCTAAAAAAGAAGGTGTTGGGGTCCCATTCCAAAGAAGAAGCACGAGAGCAAAGAAACTCTGCCCATTTCCATATCCCCCCTTTACCTCAATATTTTGCAACCACATTGTGAGTTTGAGCCAAAATTCCCTTTTTCAACCATTTTTTCCTCCATTGAAAATCCTTTCCATTTCCCTAGAGAGAACTGAAGAGGAGAAGAATATGTGGAAGCAGTTGGTGCATGGTGAAGAGGAGCCCAGGACCGAGTTTGAGGAGAATTTTTCGGTCTCATATTGTAACCAACTTTGTGATATTAATATCAAGAAATACTTTTCTCGTCCCGCCAAATGATGTCTTCAATCTTCATGATTTATTTGCATTTTGGTTATGATATCTAACCCACTAATCCATATGTAGAATGCATTCTTGTAGCTTCTTGTTTGTCTTTTGATGAATGCAGGTTATCGTTGGGAGGAGACTTGCAATCGGGAAACAACCAAGAGCAAAGGGATTGACACTGGATGCAGAGTTTAAGGTAGGACAACCATATCCCTATACTTTTCTTTTTACGTATGATTGTGGGGTAATGTCAGGATAGTTGTTAAAAGTAGGAGACTTTAGACGGTTAGCTTTGCCTACACTTTAGAACCCTATTGTAGTCTGTAGGAGGTTTTCCTACTTACATAAGAATTGGCGACCATAGTGGGGAGACCTCTAGGTTTTTTAGGGGATATTCTTTTTGGGTGCTTTAATTAGTTTAATTACCTTTTTTGAGTTTCTGTAAGTGTCAATGTCTTTAAGGGATTCTGGTCTTCAATACCAGTACTCCCTGTCTGGTTTGCTTGACTGTTAGTTTTCATTTTTTGAGAAGTTACAAAGGTGTACGCATACTATAGTGGGTCTTCATGCATACATATGTGCCCTACCTTTAGATAGCCCGCATACATATGCTGGATGCTAAAGTGTCAGTAGCGTGCCTGTCTTGAGAAAATATTTTTTAAAGAAGAGGCAGTCATCCTCTTCTCTGTCAGAAGTTGCACTTATCAAGGGTTTTCCTAATCTATTCTTGGTCTCTGTTATGGCAGTCTGTAGCTTAGGCTTGACCTCAGTTTAGCTTATTCTCTAAAATATTTCTTGTGTTTTTTTGTTAGGGTTTCAGACAAGTTTGTGAGTCTTTTTTGATCAGCCTGTTGGGTTTGGTCAATGACTCCCTATGATACGCAGTGGAGCCATAAGTCATTTCTTGGTCTTGTCCTTTCTTCACTTTTCCCTTTCTCTTGCTTTAGAAGAAAAGAAAAAGAATTCATTTTCAAGTTTCTTATTTTGAAGCATTTTGAAATTAAAAAAAAAAAAAGATTTCATTTCTTTGTTTGGTAAAAGTAGTTTAGGTTAGTTGCTTTATTTTTTAAGGAAAAATAATTTTTTCTTAATTTATTTATTTGAATAATTAGGACATTAAGTAGCTTGTAGTTGAGAGAAATATTTTTTTAAGTTTTTCTTTTCAAATATCTGAGAAAAATAGTTACGAAAAGTTTGGTGAAAGAGTTTAAATTGGCAATTTGTTATTTGTGAAGAAGAAGTAGTTTGTTTTCAGTTTCATTTTATGCTCTTCTCTGTCATATCTTAAAGAACATCATTGGTTTCACTTATGTTCCCTTTGAATTAAGACATCCACTAAAATTAATGCTTAATAAAAAGTTATTAGACTTTGTGTTGTAGGGTCCACCAATTTTGTCTAGGCTAGAGCCTTGATTTAGGATTGGAGAGGAAACTCTTCAAGGGTACAAAAACAAACATAGGAGTCTGTGCTAGGGAGTGCTTGAAAGTCCAGTAACCTTGAAAGTTATCTGAGACACCCCTCTAACACAGGGGCTAAACATGAGGTTTCATGCAAAAAGGTAGAGGATATAACCCCTCCAAAGTTGAACCAAGCATAGTGGGAAACACATATAGAGGAGTTATCTTAGGATTCTGTTGATCACATTTTCCACAGAGATTCATGGGTATCAAATCCATTTGAGGTCCTCAGTCGTCTTCTAGAACACTTTCTTTCAATAACCTTGATAGGTTTCAGGCTTGATACCCTGCTCATTGCGGACCTGAATGTCGATTTTACCCGCGTGGTGACTGTTTGCGTGCTGGAAACCTAGTTTCCTTTATTTTAGTAACTTACACTGGTGACTGCAGGGGTATACCATAGTACCTAGGGTAGACATTGGGCCATGCTTTGCAGAGTATACCCAGAGGGTTCTTCCGTATTCGAGTTTCACTTGCACCGGTAAGTTGCTCTAGTGTTGGCTAGTGTAATTGTTCTTCCAACTAGATACTGATTTGCTTGTATTATCTCATAGGATATTTTTCTACTGTGTGATGGTCTTTAATGTTAATATAAAGCCCTAGTGTGTCGTTTATCTTCTCACACTGTGGAGGATCAGGAGCTCTGCTGGTCGCGAAGGATTCTTGGCCTACCACTGGTTGATCTAGAGCCACTCCCGCCACCACTAAGAAGAAGACTAGAATAGAAAGGATATTTTGAGGCTACCAAGCCACAAGAAACTGTGCCCGACCCATATTCAAGAGGAGAACATTTGATTATGGAGGAACCAACCATTTCTAACCTTGGATAAAAATCTCTTGGTTCATATAACCCTCCGATCATTGATCTATCGTTGCCCATCATCGTACAGGTTGACCCTTATGAGTGTCAGGTTGACCATTACGGTGTCCATCATTACTCCTTTCACCCAAAGTGCGACAGGCCCTCCATTCTCATATAGGATGCCTGGCTTCGTTATGAAATTTTTCCTTTCCTACTCCACTCTATAGACTTTAGGTCTGGGGGTAGGGAGCTCAAACACTCCTCTGCAACGATCCATGGGGGGAGGATTCAACTCCCTAATAATGCTTTCCCTTACGAAGGGGATCATATACCTCCTTCACCCCCTTCGCTTGGCACTACTCACCAGCACTCCGCTGGGATGAACGTAAACTATAGTTTATTTGGAGAAGGTAGTCAAGGACTTTATTCTTATAGCATGTCGATAGGTTCGACATCATTCTCTTTGTTTGATGTGCTTGGTAACAACACATTCTCTTCAGCTGCCATCTCATCCAGGGGAAACCTCAGTTATGGAAAACAAAATCCTATGCGGGGTAATATTCTTTCACAGGGGGAAAACTCAGGCATTCCTTCCTTGCAAGGACCTTGGAATCCATGGCAAGGATCATTTCACTCATCAGGGATGTCGACCGATGGAAACCCCTTCTATAGCCAATGGAACCCCGGGCCAGGCTCAGGACCTATGCCCATTGAATCAGAAGGAGGAAAGCCTTCCCAAAATCCTTGGAACACAACGCAAGCCCAACCTTCTACATCCTATTATGGGATTTAGTCGATGATGTATCAACAAGTGCAAAACCCGTACATTGGTCACAGCCATGGTAATTACCAAAACCCTTGCCAACAACCTAACTTTTCCTGGAAGCCTAGTGCCAGCCAAACTCAAGGCTCCTTTTTCCTTGGTTATAATCAACAACCCAAATTACCATTTGTGTAAAATTTTCACTTGCCATACTTGACAAGGTTATTAAACAGCCCCATCTGTCACGATCCATGTTGGCCTCCTATGCCAACCAAGTTTCCTTCGGACATTCCAAATTTTGAAGCTAATCCTAATGAAGATCCAGGTGATCATGTGACTACCTTCCATTTATGGTTCTTATCTAACTCTTTGAGAGATGACTTCATCCAGTTGCATTTGTTTCAATGCACTCTCATCGGGAGTGTTGCGAAATGGTACATCGAGCTCGACCGCTCAAGATACTCTACCTTTGGAAAATTGTCAATGGTTTTCTTAAAGAATTTTCAATTACCTGTGAGATACGACGCTGACACTGAGTTGCTGGCCAACTTTGAGCAAACAAAGGTGGGTCATATCTCATATCACATTTGAGAATGGAGGCGTCGAATAAGTTTGATAAAAGTACCAGTCCCACCAACATTCCTTCTCGATTGGTTTCTTAAGTCTTTGTTACCTTAGTTATCTAAATATGTCACAACGTCGAGGGTGTTTTCATAAGAAGAAGGGATAATGATAGCTCAACAACTAGAGTTGATTTACTCTCAGTCTGGTTTACTTTATGAATTTCTGCTAGATTGTTGGCCCTGGGTTATAGAAGGAAGCAAAGAACAAGGAAGAAAAAGTAAAAAGCGAGCTTTGCGGGAGACACAGTGGCTGTCACTGGGTCGAAGTGAGAAAAAGAAGAGAGAAGATGGAGAAAAGCGTGGAATTTTTTTTTTTTGAATGAGGAGGTCAAGGAAGACAGGTCAGCAAGGAATATGGACTGAGGATGACTCACGAAGTGGAAAAATACAACATTAGATGCCTTGGAGCACCGCGAGATGGAGAAGGAAAGACAGGTTGGCGAAGCCCAGAAAGAATGGGTCAAGTTGATGTAGGGTTGTAGACACCTAGGGTTTTTACACCTAGGTTTCAACCTAAGGCTTTGAGGGAGGGATTGTAATTTATAAATAGAGGTCGAGAGGACCTAGGTCAGGTCAGTACTATGGTTGATCCTTGTTGTCGATTATTGTTCATTGGTAGAATATTGTATTAAGAGTGAGAGAAGTGTTGAGAGAGAGAGCCTTCTAGTATTGTAAGATATTCAGTTGGGTGCGAAGATCAAGTCTTGTAGCTGTGTGTGTAGGAAGGGAGAGAGAAAGAGAGATGGAGAGAGAGGATCTGCTAGCCAAGAGCGCAGATCAGGACTATAAGCTTTATCTTAATATATCATAAGCACAGTTATGTGGATGTATCCCTAGAGAGAGGGTGAACCACGTACATCTGTTGTTGTGTGTGTGATTGATTCTATGAGCTCTGATGTTGTTATATTGTTATATGCACTATTGTATTAGATCAAATCTATAGCTGTGAAGGATAGATCTAGCTAGTTGAATGATAGATGCATGTTATGTTGTTGGTGTAATAAGAACCACTTGATATTCCCTTGGTTTTTGACATCTCTATCCTGCAATCCCCTCATAGCTACTTTGCGTGAGACTGCATCTACTTCATAGGTGCTACCGAAAGGGCCAGTAGCTAGGGCTTGTTGGTGCACTCTTGGAGCTGAACCCTGGGTCTGCACCTATGCCAACAAATGGTTCCGTTGTCGGGACTTGAATGTTTTTAAGGGAATGTCAAGGTGGTTCCCTTCGAAGACAGAGATTCAGAAGTGGGTAGAGGATCAAGAGAAGGACTTCGCTGAAGCCCAGAACAAAAACCCTAAAATAAGCACTGAAGATTGGCTACAAAGATACAAAGCTACATGAGTGGTTGGCTAGGTTAGCTGACACACAGTATGAAATCCGATATAGACCCCCTATGGTTTGGACACCATCATTGATCTAGAAGGTCAAGAGAGTCGACAACATTATATCCAGAGCAGTAGATCACTGGTTTGATAAGGATATATCATTGAGTTTGTTGTTGATACAACAAAATCGTATAGTCAAGCTGAGAGATACTTTTTCAAGGGACCCAGAGGAAAATTTTTGCACTTCCTGAAGCTAAGAATCAAGATGCTCTTGCATGAAAACCAAATCTTGAAGATACAGTAGATTGATCAGACCTGAAAAGGTTAATGTTCAAGATCTCGGGAAGTGACAACAACACAGAAGCAGGACATACACATAGTGGGAAAGTATTCCGAGGAGTTCAACTTGAGAATTTGTTTAAGAAAAACTATGGAGAAGAAGGTTTCTATAGTGGAGAAGAGGTAGATATAACCGATGAAGAGAATATAGAGCCCACAAGAATAGAAGAAGGGGAAGTTGAAGAATTGCACCAAAGCGAGCCAGAAACTTCAGGAACTGTGCGAACTACTAAACTAAGTAACGTTAATCCTCATCTTGTCCCAACAATACTTAACAGTCAGAATAGTCAGAACCACCAGAGTCTTTAGAGTACTATTACCAGTATCCCAACATCTACTCAGACAAGAACCCTAGTCATCTTTATGGCGGATGAAATGAGACTCCCTATCTTTAGAGGAGATGGATCTGAAGATCTAGATCAACATTGGTTTCTGTGTGAGGCCGTATGGAATATTAAAAGTATCACCGATGAAGCCATCAAGAGAACCCATTTCAACACTACGTTAAGGGACCATGCACTAAGATGGTACATGAAACTTTTCCAAGGACTGGCATGGCCTAAACCCCTGAATGAGATCAAGAATTCACTAATTGCAAAGTTTAAGAAACCTAATTCAGAGTCACAATGTATTACGTAACTAAAAGAGATTAAACAAATGGTAGCAGAACCTGTTTGGGAGTTCGACCAGAGATTCAAGACACTGATGGGCCAATTAACTTTCTAGATCTCGACAAATAGAACAAAGAGTGGTTCATCACTGCGTTGTTACCAGACATAAGAATCCCTTTGATGCAGCAAAAGATTGCATCTCAGGCAGAATATTTGGATATTTCTATGAAGCTTGAATCAACATCGATGGGAGAATCTAGCTCAGGCATTAGCCAGATCATGAGCCAACTAACTAGTTTGTCTTTATAGGTCGAGGATATGAAGAAAGATAAGGGAAAAGACAAAAGGGAAGATATCTAGTGTGTAAGATATAGATTTGAAGGCCATTATAAGGAACACTGTCCCTTATTTCATGAGTACTTGGCATCAGGGGCATCATGCCCCTTAAAGCAAGTTAATCTACCCTGGTGTGATGTATGCAGAAATAGACATCTTCCAGGTGAGTGATACTACATGCAGAAGTATGTCCAGACACCCACAAACTTGTATTGTACATTCTGTAAATCAGTGGGGCATGATGATCGGGATTGTAGAGCTTATGATCTCATGCATGAAAGGTCGAGAGACATATACAAGATTCAAGGAGAAGTACAACAAGAGGGAAACACTCCATAGTACAACTCTTCGAGGAGAGGAAATTTCACTCCTCGCAGTGGCTACAGAGGAGGAAGAGGAGGAGGAGGTATGGGCCGAGGCTGAGGACAAATAATTTATTACAATTGCGTGAAGCCAGGACATTTAGCAAGGGATTGTGAAAATCCATGCACAACCCGTAGTTACTGTAACTCCTTCGAGCATGTCATAGAAGAATGCCCTCTATTTCTAGATAAACTTCAGGAAATACGAGGACCCCACAAGTACAAATGATATATGTTGAACCTTGCAGAGCAAATGCTAGAGACATTGTTATTACTCAAGGAGGAACTATTACAGGCGAAGACAGAGAAGCCCAAGGAAAGACTGAAAATGACCACGGAGTCAGGAAAACTACAGAAAAGACCCCAATGTTTGATACTAGGAAAGAAAGATAGATATTCGAGGAGGAAAGAAAGACATATATTATGTTCCAGAATTTTATAACCACCTTTTTGTTTGAAAGTGAATTTCCTTCTGTAGATCAAGCACTACAAATGGTGAGACAGAAAGTATTTGAGGAGGCATCTGGCCTCCCTTTGGAGAAAGAAGAGGATAAATGGATTGCGCCCCTCCATAAACTGCAGACTTGTTACAACATTAATGCCGACAAAGTCAATGAACCAAGGAAGGTCAATATCATAGAAATAGAAGGTCAAAGAGATGTGGAAGGATAAGGAGTTGAAATTCCATTCATTGGAAAACTGATAAAGATAAAGAAAGTCAATATCGGGACAAAGGAAACACCAAATCTTTCCAATGTCGGAGATTACTGGGATGCTTCTACAATTGACAAAATCACAGAATTATTGCATGAGTACTAGGACTTGTTCCCAACCAAGTTCACTGATATGAAGGGAATCAATGGACCTATGGGAGAAATGAGAATACCTTTGAAACTAGATGTGAAGCCAATCAATAAAAGACCCTATAGATTGAACTCGAAATATAAGGAAAAAGTGAAGATTGAGCTCGACAGAATGCTGGAAGCAAGGATTATTGAACCTGTCGAAGATTCGGAGTGAATTAGCCCCATGGTAGTGCAAGATAAGAAGACAGGTGAGATCAAGATTTGCGTAGATATTAGGAAGGTGAATGATGCTTGTCTACATGATCCTTTCCCTACACCTTTCACAGACGAAGTGATGGATAACATGGGAGGCCAAGAAGTATATTCTTTTATAGATGGGTTTTCTGGATACCATCAGATCTGCATCACCAAGGAGGACTATCATAAGACTACGTTTTCCATAGAGTGGGGATCCTACCAATATATAGTAATTCCATTTGGACTGAAGAATGCCCCAACCATATTTTCCAGGGTGGTGGTTGAAGCATTCAAAGATTTTTTGCACAAGTTTTTAGAAGCATACTTTGATGACTGGACTATTTTTAGTTTATTGAAAAATCATACTGAATGTCTAAGGCAAATGCTGGATAAATGCAGGCAGTGTCAAATTGATTTGAATTTGAAGAAGTGAATCTTCTTCGCACCATTTGGATTATTATTAGGTCATATTGTATGCAAGCAAGGATTGTTGGTGGATCCATCCAAAATTGCAATTATAGTTGATTTACCACCACCTACATCAGTCAAACAACTGCGCACTGTGTTAGGACATACTGTCTATTACAATAAATTTATCAAAGGACATGCTCAGATTACTGTGCCAATGGAGATGTTATTAAAGAAAGACTGTCAGTTTGGTTGGATAGACAAATGCCAATAGAGCTTCGACACACTGAAAAAAAAGATGGTGATTGCATCCATTCTAGTCTTTCCAGACTAGAGCAAGAAATTTCATGTGCATGTCGATGCATCTTCTATTGCATTAGGATAAGTACTGGCACAACCTGGAGAAGGGGACATTGATCATTCGTTAGCATTTGCCAGCAGAAATATCTCCATAGCTGAAATCAATCACACTACTGCAGAGAGAGAGGGACTAGACATGGTGTATGCATTGCATAAATTTTTCCACTACTTGTTGGGAGGACACTTTAAAATGTTTACCGATCACTCCGTGCTAAAATATCTAGTCAACAAGCCAGTGTTGGGGGGGAGAATAAGTAGATGGCTTCTCCTATTTCAAGAATATGATTTTGAGATAATAGTTAATCCAGGAAGAATGAATAAGGGCCCAGACCACCTATCGAGGTTGAAGCATGGAGAAGAACCTACCAGTCTGGAGGACACACTACCAGATGCATAGCTTCTCTCCATTAGAAATATTGATGACCACTTCGTAGAAATATTCCATTTCCTATCAACAAGAATATCTCTAGCCGAATACACAATTCCATAGAAGAAACAACTAGTGGTGAGCACTGTAGATTTTTCATTGATATCTAGTCAGCTATATAAAATGGGACCTGATGAGATCCTAAGAAGATGTGTGATGGAGGAAGAATTCCCTATGATCCTCAAAGAAGCTCATGAAGGCATTGCAGGAGGACATTATGCAGGAAAAGCAACTGCGTAGAAGGTTTTGCGAGCTGGCCTTTGGTGGCCTATGTTACACAGAGATGCTAAAGAATATGCCAAAGCATGCGATGTATGCCAGGGAGTTGGAAAACCACCTCGAAGATATGATATTCCATTAGCACCAAATATGACCTTACAAGCATTTGAAAAATGGGCCATTGACTTCGTGGGACCTATAAACTCACCAGGAAAGCGCACAGGAGCAAGGTATATTATGACTGCGACAAAATATCTGACTAGATGGGCCAAAGTGAGAGTAGTCAAGGACTATAGTGCAACTACAACTGCGTGTTTTATATTCGATGACATAATAACTAGGTTTGGATGCCGTAAGGTCCTTATGAGTGATCAAGGTACACACTTAATTAATAAGACAGTTGAAGCCCTGACTGAAGAATTTTCAGTCCACCATCATAAGAGTACACCTTATAATACACAAGCAAATGGAATGGTTGAAGCATTCAACAAGATCTTGGAGATATCATTGATAAAGATTTACAGTGTGAATAGGGATGAATGGGATTTAAGAGTAACATTAGTACTCTGGGCTTATAGAACCAATTGCAAGAAATTAACAATGCAGACCCCTTTCAAGTTGGTTTATGGTCTTGAAGCTATTGTCCCAATGGAATACTTGGTACCAAGACTAATAATTGTTGCATTTACAGACATGGATGATACTGGCACTATTCATGAGAGGCTATCAAAGTTGGCCAAACTAGAAGAAGATAGATTCATTGCAGGCTTCCATCAACAAATTCAGAAGAAACGCGAAAAGGCCTATCATGACAAACACATCAAGAAGAAGATATTCAAGCAAGGTGATTTAGTCCTTCTATATGACAGTAAGTTTATAAAACACCCTGGGAAGTTCAGAACGCATTGGCTCGAACCATATGAGATTGTCTATGTTATAGAAGGAGGAGTTGCACAGCTGAAGACATTGAAAGGAGACTGGAAGGAAGGCTTGGTGAATGGGAGTCAACTGAAGTTGTACTATGAAAACCAGCTGCCTCATAGCTCTCAGAGAATCAAGAATAAAAGGGTCCAGGTACCAGGTGCTATTGAAATTGGGTACCATCCATAGAAAAGATAGTTTGTACAAGGATGAAAAGGAGGCATAAATAAGAAAGAAAGGGTTGCACTGCGCAGTCGAGAGTCAAAGAAAAACAAGAGGATCAGATCTCAAGTGCCTCGGGACACGTCACAAGTGAGTGTTGGGGGACTATTGGCCCTAGGTTATGGAAGGAAGTGAAGAACGAGGAAGAAAAGGTAAAAATTGAGCTTCACGGGAGACACAGTGGTTGTCACTGGGTCGAACTTAGCAAAAGAATAGAGAAGATGGAGTGAAGTGCGAAAAAGAAAGCCGTTGAATGAGGATATCAAGGATGAAATATCAACAAGGAAGATGGACCAAGGATGACTCAGGAAGTGGAACAATCCAACATTAGATGCCTTGGAGCACCATGAGATGGAGAAGGAAAGACAGGTTGGCGAAGCTCGAAAACAATGGGTCAAGTTGACCTAGGGTTGTAGACACCTAGGGTTTTCATAATTATGGTTTTGACACCTAGGTTTCGACCTAAGGCTGTCGGTGAGGGATTGTAATGTATAAATAGAGGTCGAGAGGACCTAGGTCTAGTCAGTACTATGGTTGAGCCTTATTGTCGATTATTGTTCATTGGGAGAATATTGTATGAAGGGTGAGAGAAGTGTTGAGAGGAAGAGCCTTCTGGTATTGTAAGATCTTTTGTTGGGTGCAAAGATCAAGTCCTACAATTGGGTGCACAAAAAGGGATAAAGAAAGAGAGACAGAGAGAGAGGATCTGCTGGCCAAGAGCGCAGATCAAAACTGTAAGCTTTATCTTAATATATCATAAGCATAGTTCTATGGACGTAGCCCTAGAGAGAGGGTGAACCACATACATCTGTTGTTGTGTGTGTGATTGATGCTTTGAGATCTGATGTTGTTATATTGTTATCTGCATTATTGTATTAGATCATATCTATAGCTATGAAGGATAGATCTATCTAGTTGAATGATAGATGCATGTTATGTTGTTGTTGTAATAAGAACCACTTGATATTCCCCTGGTTGTAGACATCTCTATCCTGCAACCCCCTCATAGCTTCTTCGGGTGAGACCGCATCTTCTTCGCAAGTGCTGCCAAAAGGGATAGTAGCTAGGGCTTGTTGGTACACTCTTGGAGATGAACCCTGGGTCTGCCCCTGTGCCAACACAGATGCAGCGTGGTCGATACTTGACAAGAGAAAATAGAGATATGGACCACATGTCGATTGTACTATTGGTCCAGCGCAAATGAAGCCCTTTGATCAGATGTCAAATCAGTTACAACAATTGTCAATATAGCAGAGAGCAGCCATCTAGACCATAGGTTTGGCTGCTCCCCCTACTCAAATGTTAGATGTACACAGAGTGAAATCGACAAACCTGAAGGCCACCCAACAGCCTGATGGAAATAACAAATAGAGAAAGAAGGGTAAGGGGGATAATAAACCTACCAATAATGTTAGCGAGGGAAACACAGAAAAGAAGACGTCGAAGTGTCCATGTAGTATTTGCACGGAAGACCATCCGACTCACCTATGCCCTCGGTGTGTGGACGTGTAAAAGTTATTGGCACAACAACAACCTACCTTGTTAACAAACTCATTTCCACATGGGAAAAATTTAACTCAAGCCAATTCAAGCGTGGAAAGGGGCCATTAGGGACCCCCTTCATATTTGAGTAATCCTTCATCTGCAAAAGTGTATATGATGAAAGGTAGCATTGATATAGAAACTAGTACACATGAATAGAGAATTCCAAACACCTCTGAGAAGGGCAAATAAGTCGAAAAGCCATTTCTTCCTCTCCAGATTGAGAAGACATTGGGAGAAAGAATGACACGCATCCCAAAAGGTGCTTTCAAGAAATCTTCCCACAATCCAAATGAAAGGGCCTCCCATAACTACTCTATGGTGGAGGATTTGTCTCAAACCCCTTGTGCAATGTTCACTTTGGAGGTCCTCTAGAGTTTCCCTTCCTAGAGAAAGGCATTGTTAGCTTCCTTAGGATCTGCTAAGACTTGTAATCCGGGAATGATCATGATTGATATGACAGACTTAAAACCTCGTCTCCCTTACCATGTGGTGTTTCAAATAGTAGTGGCTTAAACCACAAAAACGTTTAATTGGAACATTTTCCGCACAGTGGTTGATGAGGGTGCCTCGACATGCATGATGTCATTGGCATGTTGGAAGGCCATTGGCCAACTTGTTTTGTCTCCGTCACCTACTCTTATTATATCTTTCGACGGTCGTTCATTCTGACCAAATGGAATTATCCCCTCTTTCCCCGTGTAGTTAGGGGGGAAGACCATGTGCATCGAGGTTAAAGTGGTCGATGCGTCTCTCGACTACAATCTCTTGTTAGGAAGGAATTGGACCTATGCTATGAATGTAGTGGTCGCTACATTTTTCCAAGTCTTTTTGTTTCCACACGAGGGTCAAATCAAGTCCATTGATCAGTTGTCTTTCTCCCATCCTGAACCTTCATCGAGGGCATCAACGGTCTTGATGATTGATAAACCTCAACCCGACATCGTCAATGTAGGGATTGGTTTGTGCCCCCCTTTGATGGGTACTTTCGATTACCCACCTCCTTTTGGCGATGTTAAGTTCATATCAGTGGTCCCCAACCAGTCTAAGGTTGAAATTTTTCAAGTCTCATCGTTTCATACAACTTACTTTGATGATTCGTGGAATCTTCTTTCCCCATTAGCCATGATGGAAGGGACAAGGCACCATGGCATAGCCATGCCTTTGTCCGTGATAGAGGTTCTGTACTCTATAGTCCAAAAAGCTTCTGCCAATCCCGATCTGACTCCCGCGCAAGAGTTATATCTGGTTCTTGAGCCTATTTGGGATCAAGATTCCCTCACCGATACTGATTCTTTAGACTTAGACTTGCTCTCAGACGAGGTGATTATTGAGGCAATGACTAGTTTGGATAGGCCCTGGGATGATCTCCATCACAGATCTTAGTTACTCCTAGAGTTAATAAGAATTGAAGCAAGTGAATTCACTTTGATTATGACTGGAGATAGGTCTTGTCCTATCAATTCTTTGGCTACACACGCAATTTACACTTAAAGAAATATGGAAACCATCACTAAAATGATACATATTGATATCTCCAAAAACCCTGGTGTTGTGGAGAATGTCTCTGTCGAAGCGGACTTCTCCCTTGAGGATATTCGAATCTACAAGGACTCATTTAAATAATTTCACGACGTGTTTGCTTGGTCTTATGAGGAAATGCTAGGCATATATCCAAGAATATTTAAACATGAAATCACGATGTATCCTGACACTAAGTCAGTCCGACAAAAGCTTCATCTAGTTAATCATAAGAAAGAAGCAGCTATCTAGGCTGAAGTATAGAAACTGCTTGAAGTTCGTTTCATCTACCCCATCCAATTGACTCAATGGGTATCAAATCCCATTCCAATCAACAAAAAATAGGGTACGATTCACGTATGTACGGACTTGCATGATTTGAACAAGGCATGTCCAAAGGATAATTTCCCCACGCTGTTTATTGACCATATATTCGATGAATTCCCAGGTTGTAAGGTATTTTCTTTCATAGATGGTTTTTCGAGATACAATCAAATATAGATCAAACCCAAAGACCAACACAAAACCGATTTCATTTGTCTGTGCGGTACATTCTCTTATCGGAAGATGCCTTTTGGTCTAAAAAATGCTGGAGCTACTTTTCAGCAGGCCATGTCTTTTACTTTCCACTATCTCAAACACATAGTCAAGGCTTATCTAGATGATTTAGCATCACGATATTGTAAGAGAGATCATCATCCCGCACACCTCTGAATTATCTTTGAGCGATGTCGCTACTACAAGATTCTCTTGAATCCAAACAAATGTAGTTTTTGCATAACGTTGGGTCTTCTGCTAGGTTTCATAGTTTTGACAACAAGGTTCATGGTCTATCCTCTAAAGGTTGAGGTGATAGTTTAGTTGCCTCCCCTGTGCACAACCCCTCAGCTTCAAAATTTGCAGGGAAAAGAGAACTTCTTACGACGTTTCATTGCAAACTATGCCATATCACAAAGGGTTTCATGCATTTACTGAAGAAGGACGTTCCTTTTCATTGGGACAAATCTGGTTAGCGCTCTTTCAAAGCGTTGAAATGCACCCTCATAGATGCCCCTCTTCTTCAACCACCCAATTATAATAAATATTTATTATTGTACTTGGCTACTGCAAAGTCGACCATCGGTATGGTATTGGTTCAAGAGGATGATTTGTTTGAAGAATATGTGATTTATTACCTGAGCCGAGGCCTGTTTAGACCAGAACTCAATTATTCCCACGTTGAAAAAGTTTCATTAGCAGCATTTCATGCTGTCCAACGGTTACGTCATTATATCTTGTTTCGCAATACCACCGTCATTGTCATTGTGAATCCATTTCAATATGTGTTGACACGATGTGTAATCGGTGTAAAGGTCAGTATATAAATAGTTATCCTCAAATAATTTAACTTGGATTTTGTTTCGTTGAAATCCAAAAAGTCATTGGTCTTCGTGGAACTATCTCAGAACTTCCGGTCAAATTAAGTGATATTATACCCAAGGAGTCATCGATTAAAGGAGACATGTTTTTAACTGTGTCTTAAGACCCCTGGTATGGAGGTGTACTAGTCTATCTCTAGACTTTGAAGTGCCCCACCTCTGCTTCTCATGATGAGCATCGTTGTATACGCCATCAGGATAAGAACAATATCATACTCGAGGACACTCTGTATCGTTGAGGTGTAGCTTGCATTCTTCGTTAGTGTCTCACTCATGAAGAAGTGGAAATCATGATTAACGATTTCCACACTGGATCATGTCGCAGTCATTTTTCTAGGTTCGAAACAGCCCAAAAGATTCTACGAGCCAGTTACTTTTGGCCTACATTAATCAAATATTGTGTTGAATCAGTCAAGAAGTGCCACCCATGTCATATATTCTCTCGGAATATGAGGGCACACCCATCTCCCATGTTTCTCGTCATCACAGTTGGTCCCTTCACCAAGTGGGGCATTGATTACACTACATGCAACCCCCTTTAGCAAGGGGGCACCATTATATCATCGTAGCAATAGACTACTTCATGAAGTGGGTCGAAGTTATGCCAATGTTTAAGGATGATGGAGAGACAACAAATCTCTTTTTGTTTAACTGGATAATAGCAAGGTTTGACATCCCAAGAGAGATTGTCATTGACCATGGCAGTCACTTTCAAAATAAAATGATGTCCGAGTTAACATTAAAACTTGGGTTGAGGAAGGAACATTCATCACCCTAATACCCACAAGCGAATGGTTAGATGGAAGCTATGAATAAGCCCCTTAAGACTATTTTACAACAAATGATCAATTTGTCCAAGTCAAATTGGCATTTGATGTTGTACTCGGCATTATGGGCCTACCAAACATTTGTTAAGACTGCAACCAGTTTCTCACCTTTTCAACTCATTAACGGGTTGGAAGTAGTCTTTCTTATAGAGTGCCTGATCCCATCCCTAAAGTTGGTAGTACAGTTATTTTCAGACACTTCACAACTTGAGAAGTGTTTATTATATCTTGAGCAGCTTCGGGATGTAGCCTTGGCCAACGAGACTTACAAACAAAAAGTCAAGTGTCAGTATGATCGGTCCATTTGTCCTCGGATTTTGGTTGAAGGTGACCTTGTACTGGTCTATGACCAAGATAAGGATCCCCTGGGGGCAGGCAAGTTCAAACCCATGTGGTTCGGACCTTTCATAGTGAAGGAGGTTCTAAAGAAGAGCACTTATCATCTAGTGGACTTTGAGGGAAATTCTTTGGTGGAGCCTAGAAATGGACTCTACCTCAAGAGGTATTACTCGTAGGTGGGTCATCTTGGGTGAATTCTTGTACATATGTATAGTTCTTATACATTTTCTCTTTTAGTTTTTTCCCTTTTGGTTTTATGGACATGTCATTTTTGATGTCATATTTTTCACCCTGGAAGATATCAATTGAATCATAGGTGTTTGTTGGGTTTGCATACGGTGCTAGCTGGCACACTCGAAGGCTTGCTTCCACATCTTGGGTCATTTTCACACCTTAGGGACAGTTTCTATCTTCCAGAGGTATCTGTTTAGGAGATGCCACAAACAATGTTGTCTAATGCAACACAGTCTTAGAGTTTCTTCATGGCGCTTTGTCACATGGTATCTCTCACCTCCGGGTCTACTTAGACACTCAACTGGTTGTGTCTCAGTTAAATGGGGTTTATCACATTTACGATCCTACTCTACACTGATGGTTCCTTAGGGTACGTCTCTTAGAATGAAGCTTTGATTACATTATTTATATCCATGTTCCTAGAAGATTGAATTAAATCATAGATACTCTAGCTAATCATGTATTAGTTTGGCATATTTCACACATGTAAGAAAAATCACACACATGCACATGTAAATACATTTGTAAATAAATGTAATCCATAAGACATAAAAAGATGTAAATATTCATATATATATCGAAAGTATTAGAGTAAATAGATGGGCGCAAGCGCCTCAAAAATATATATGTCCACTAAGAGTCACGGGGCTTATGCCCTCAAAAATATACGAAAGGTGCCCTCGGCATGTAAGTCATCCATCCTAGCTAAGGGCAGGGTCTGTTGGCCCTGCCGTAGTGAAAAACAACATTTTCGAAATGCTGGAAGAGTTTGACCCAGGTCTGTGGTACCCAAACTACATGAGGTTTCATTGTTGGTGGCAGATCCTCGATATCTTCCATAGGGACTACGTGAGTGAGAGTAGTGAGGTTCCACTCCACCTGTCTCAATACTCTCTTAGCCTCTCCGGCTGGAGGTCCCCCTGTTGTTTCTACTGGTTCGATGGCTATGGATTTTTTTGCCTCTGGTCGAGGACGCCCCTGGTCCTCAAGAAGTTTTTTGGATGCACTAGTCACACATATATACATAATAGATACATAGTTGTTAGATACTTTGGTACACATAAAAATGATATATATAAAAAGAAATAAAAATTAAATAAATTTGAAAAAAAAACATACCTATCTCTCCTCGTTCTACTACGAGAGTTATGGGCATATCAGGATCCCTAGAGAAGTTGATCATGGCATAGGGGTAGTCCTCTATGGCTGGACTCTGTCGAGATCACCAGTCGAAAATTTTATCATCGAAGGCCTCAATGGTCCTCCCTCCCCCCTTTCGTGGCAACAACACTGCCCATCTACATAATCCTGGGGGGGGGGGCTCATGCCATCGTACTGTCTCTCATTGACTGATACTGGGTACCCTCTTGAAGAAGAACAAACATAAAATAGTCCTGAACCCAAATTTTTTGTTCTCCCGCACCTGACACTCTGTTAGTTGTCTCTTCATGCAATCTAGCATGGTTGTGCTCCAGTCGAACACTCGTGCATTCAAGAACTCTACCGCACAATGAATTTGCCCCCGGGAAGCCCGATGTAAAGTCACAGATCTAGTAATCCAGGCAATAAGTAAAACTATCACTTTCAGTGACAGGTTGGAAATCTTGTGTATCAACACCTAAGAACCCACTTTATTTGTGCCTGCCTCATAGTGTAACCCGATTGACTCAGCTATGTTGTGAGGCTTGGGGGGAAAGGTACGTAAGTTGACTAGAACCCCTCTCCTTGAAAGACCAATCAGGAAGTAAATGTATCCAGTCGTTTGAGTCAACAACTGCCCCTCGAGCATAAAAGCCTCAGTGTCCGGGTGCCAGTAATCTACCAAGGCATTCAATAACCTAGGTTTTTCCCTCATGAGTGGACACAAGAAGTATTTCAACAAAACACATTGATATAATACGGAAAGAGAAGAAAGGTCTTCTGAGACCAAAGAATCAATGTCTTCATGTTCCCTTTCTCTCCAATGAACGTACATCTTGCAAATATAACAAGTTCAAAAGAGAGTAAAAAATCTTTCTTTTTGAAAATTTTCCACAATTTGGAGGGTGTACGCGGATTGTATTGGAAAGAGTCACATATGCATGTGGGAAGATTGTTTTTTTCATGTGGTCATACGCGAGATGTCCTAAGACAGTGAACATACATGTAGGGCCGACCTTTTTTAGAGGTGCGCATCCCCCCAAAAACCAAATTAAAATGCAAAAGGAAAGTATAGAAATGCAAGAGGAGCTAGTTTGTAGTTACTTGGTCCAAGCAGAAGTTCATTTCATCCTTTGAAGATCCCAGAATAAACTCTTTTAGAAAAGGGGTGTTTTTGACTTCCTGGTCAATTCTTAGTTTACAATGGTGATAATGAGCTGCCAGCTTCAATTTATAGACATTTTGGCCCCTTTTTGTCATTTTTTGGACCCCTTTGTCAATTTTTCTAGCTCGGAGGTCATTTAGTATGGTTCTTGAGTTTCTTATGGGATGTTATGATACATGTTACTTTTTTTATTGGGAAAATTTTTGAGAGTTGTCTCATTTTTAAAGGTCCTTTGGTAAAAATTCATTTTTCCAACTTTTTGCATCTAAGTTAGGTTTCCACCTCCACTTTTTTCATTTCGTTGTCTTTTCCACTTTACCATAGGATCGACCCCACTGAGTTGCGACATGACACCATCTTTGATTCTTTAGAAGTGTCTTAATTTAGTGGTAGAACCTCCCTTTACATTGATTCCCTAGTTATATCCTCATTGCTTGTGGAATCCATGACATTGTTAATAACTATAGGCTTGAGAGTCCTTATTAGTTTTTTCTGATTATGAGTTTGACCCTCATTTCCATGATTCATCATCACTCTTGACCTCACCCTCGATACTTCCAAACAATGACAGGTCTTCTTTTAAGACCTTTTGAGACTCTCTAAACATGAAAATATTGTCGAGCGATCTTGTTGCCCTTCACGCTCGCCAAACTAAAACTTGAAGGCACGTCTATCTGACGGTAGTTTACCCATTTTTCGGTATGGAAGGTCAATTGTACGAACAAAGGTATACTCTAGGAGCTTTGGTTCTCTAGAAGAGTATTCTCAGGTATATTTTAACCCTTTTCGGTCCCGAGGGACTAAAATTACGAAAAAGGAACCCCCACGGAGTCCATAATTAAGCTCTTTTCAGACTCCCTAAAATTGAAAATATGGTCGAGTGACCTTGTTTCTTCACACTCGTTAAATTGGTCCAAAAGAACATCCCTTATGGATTCCATAGTTAAGCTCTTTTCAGAATCCTTAAAAATGAAAAGGTTGTCGAGTGATCTTGTCTTTATCACACTCATTAAAATGGTTTTGAATATACCTCTTTTCGGTGCTAGTTTACCCCTTTTTTGAACCGAATAGACTACCTTCGAAAAAGGTACCTCAATGGAGTCTCCTTTTACGCTTTTTCAGACTTTCTAAAAGTGAAAAAACGTCGAACTTACCTTATTTGGGCTCGTTAAAATTACATCAAAGGACATCATTGTTGTGTCTTATTAATCTCATTTTCATTCCTGCGTATTTTGTTCAAGTTACTTCACACACACCTAGGATTTATTTTTCCTAAGGTTTTTATTTTTTTATTAGTCATTATCTAGTCTCCTATATTTAGGAGAGAATATTCCACCTGGCGGATATTCTCTTTCAGTTCACACTTCAGTTTGACTAGTTGAGTTGAGTTTAGATGTTGCACTAGGATCATCACCATGCAACATTGGGATCATCACCATGATAATTCAACCTTACCTTGGTATCATCACCAAAGTGGCACATTATCCTTGATTCCTTAAGTTAACTCCTCAATACTTTATGTTCAGTCAGTTAACTAAAGACTAGTTGACTAGTTAAATCAACTAGGTGGTAGTTCACTCCCATAATTGCCTGAGAGACTAGAATAGGTGGCAGTTCACTCCCGTAACTGCTGGAGTGTGTCCAGATCACTCTATACCACCACTATGGTGACTTGGTTCACCTAAATTCAAACTCATTGAGTTATGCAGAGTATATCATGTGTAAATTATTCATTATTCACAACGGTTAATGTGAATTCTTTCCATTCTTTCTCTCCTTCTTCTTCTTTTCAAATTCTCTCTGCAAATGTGTGTATCATTGTTTAGCTAGACCTATTTTATGAAATTCAACACATTTAAATGGTATTAGAGGCAACAGAGTGCTAAGAAAATCTACACCAAATTTTTTTGCAGGTACCGAAGATTGAAGACAACGGAAAGATGGAATTCCAAAAAGAATTCATTCTTACACCTTACAACTATTTTGCATGGAAGGAGAAAATAGCCATACATCTCTGATCCAGAGGGTTGTATAGGTTAACCATGAATACAGATATAGAACCGACATCAGCCATAGAAAAATCCAAGTACTTAAATCGCATGGACGAGGCACTCGGAACAATTTGCAGTCTTATTTCTCTCGATCTCCTTTTTCATATATCTTCATGTAAGACTCCCAATGAAGCCTGGACCATCTTGGAAGGGCTTTTTGGAAAATAGGATGAGATGAGGGGACACATTCTATAGGTGGAGCTTCTCACATTGGATCCAAAAAGATTCGAGAATATCCAAGATTTCTTTACAAAATTCAGGGATTTACTGTCGCAACTCAAAGCTTGCAGGGTTGATAAATCGAAGGAGGAGAAACAAATGGTTCTCACCATTCTCTCCAAGATTGGACCTAAATTCTCTGTATTTGTATCCACATTCCATACTATCAGATTCACCTCTAGATCCACCTGGAAGATGCCTTCTCTTGAGGAATTTATCGAATTCCTGACACAAGAGCAAACCAAGCTCATCAACATGGGTGCAATCAAAGGCCCAAGGGCACATGCACTCACTGTGCATGATGGCAGACAAAAATATCATAAATATAAATATAAATATAAGAGGAAATATCATGCACATATGAAGAAGGAAGGTTACACAAAACCCTTCATCGATGCCTCCAAATCCAAAGGAGAAAAGGGAAGAAAATGAGAGGAATGCACATATTGTCACAAAAGATTCCATTCGGAATCTGCATGCATGAAAAAAAAAATAGATCTGATGTCTCAGATACTTCAGAAAAAAAACCTTGGATATCAAATCCCTAAGGGTGCAAAGAAGAAGAAGCCAGAAGATCTGAATTCCAAGAAAGGCAATTCTAGCCATGCCTTGATTCCAATCAACTCCTCTCCCGATGCTTGGATCGTAGATTTAGGAGCATCACATCACATGGTTGCCTTAGAAGCAGTCTATTCTTCTTTCTATGCATGCAAATTTTCTCTTATTATGATGGGGGACAACTCTTCTGTCGAAGTCACCGGCAAAGGAAGGATTGAACTCACCAATGGAAGCTTCAATAATCTGTTGCGTGTTCCCAAGCTTTATGTCAACCTTCTCTCTGTGTATCAAATGAAAAATTTTGGCACTAGAAAGAGAATCATATTCACACCAAATGTCATGGACATCTATTACATGCAAACCAACTCCAAGGTTGCTACCAGTGTGGTAAATCATCAGTCTAGATTGTATACATTTTTTGAATTCATTGAACCTGATTCTACTTTACTGCTTACTCATGCTGATGAAAGTAGTAGGATATGACACGAAATGTTTGGACATTTGAATTTTAGATACATGCAATATCTTAGCAAGAACATATTAGTTGATGGTCTACCAGACATCCATTTCTCCAAGGGAGTATGTGAGGGATGTGTTCTCGGAAAGCACCCTCAAAATAAATTCAACAAAGGAAAGTCTCAGCGAGCTTACACACCTTTAGATCTGATCCACAATGACCTCATGGGTCCTTTTCTGATCATCAAAGTGAGGTTTGTTCTCATTTTTTTTGATGATTTCTCATGTTTTACTTGGATCTACTTTCTCAGGCAAAAATTTGAGGTCTTTCAACACCTCAAAGATTTCAAAGCTTTGGTTGAGACATAGTCCGAAAAGAAGATCAAAGTCCTCTGAACTGAGAATGGGGGAGAGTATGTGAATCATGAGATTCATAATCTTTTACATGAGGCAGGGATTCAGTTGCAACATACATTTCCATACACTCCACAGCAAAACAGGGTAGCCGAGTGGAAAAATAGATCTCTAAAGGAGATGAAATCTTGCATGTTGCATGCAAAGTCACTACCACAGAGACTATGGGATGAAGCACTTAACTGTGCAACATACATTCAAAATAGATCTCCTCATAGATATATCAAGGATAAGACCCCCTACAAGGCTTGGAGTGGCCTCAAACTGGAAGTGGTCCACTTTCACATTTTTGGTTCATGTGCATGGGCCCGGATTCCCTCTGAAAAGAGGAAGGCACTTGATCCATAGAGAACTAAGTGCATTTTTGTTGGATACCCCGATGGTTTGAAGGGATATCGGCTTATTGATCTTTCCTCAGACCGACTCATCATTGAGTGTAGTGTCCAATTTGAGAAAAGTGTCTCGCATGTACCTCAACAGTCACATGCAGACACCTTCACTCTTCCACCTGTCTGAGATGATGAGCATGCACATGTTGAATCATCTTCAGATGAGAATTTTGATTTAGAGGACTCAGATGATTTAGATTCAGAGTCAGTACAGTCAGATACAGAGTCAGAGCATCGAGATGCAGTTGCAGAGACAAAGCAGAGGCCTAAGTGGGAACATACTACTCTTCAAGATGAAGGCGATATCGTTGGTGATCCATCCGATACTAGGAGGACTTGATATGATTTCGAGGAGCCTCCTATTGCACTCACTACCACTAAACCATTGACTTCTAGGCATATTTTCTTGGTTCAGTCTTCATATCCAAAGTTTTATGGTGAGGCTGCTGAAAATCCCTTTTGGGAATCTGCCATGCTGGAGGAGTACAACTCCCTCCTCGAGAACCAGACTTGGGATCTGGTTCCCCTTCCTTCTAGGATGAAACTTGTCAGATGCAGATGGGTCTACAGGACCAAGAGCATAGCAGATGGACAGATCAGTAGATACAAAGCTAGGCTTGTCGCCAAAGGCTTTCAGCAGGTTCATGGTATTGACTATGATGAGACCTTCGCTCCAGTAGCGAAGATGGATTCCATTCGATTGGCCCTTGCCATTGCGGTAGCCAAGGGATGGGAAGTCCATCAGATGGATGTGAAGAATTCAATTCTTCATGGTGATCTCTCTGAGGAGATATACATGGAGCAACCCCAAGGATTTATGCAGGACTCATCTTTAGTATGTCGACTGAAGAAGTCACTTTATGGCCTCAAGCAGGCTCCGAGGGCCTGGTATGCCAAGATGGACTCCTACCTGTTGTCACAAAACTTTATACATTGTAAATCAGACCTAAATGTATACATGCTCAGGATGGATGATTCACTTCTACTTTTAGTTCTGTATGTCAATGATTTTTTGAACACCAGTTGCTCGACTTCAACAATAGTTGTAGTCAAGAGGATTCTTTATGACAGGTTTTTGATGATGGACATGGGTCCACTACATTTCTTCCTTGGACTTGATATCAGTCAGGATGCATCAGGCATCAAACTATCTCAAGCCAAGTATGCACGATATCTCCTTGAGAGATTTCACATGACAGACTGCAAGTCTGCTCCGACTCCTTTCCTATCAGGAGTCAAACTTGAGGATGGTGGGGAGACTCCACTGGTTGACAACACACTGTATAGACAGCTAGTGGGGAGCTTGTTGTATCTCACACACTCCAGACCAGACCTCTCATATGCAGTGGGCGCAGTTTCCAGGTTCATGCAGGAGCCGCATGAGCTACATTGGAAAGATGTAAAGCATATCCTTCGATACGTATAGGGCACCATCACCTTTGGGATTCATTATGCAGTAGACTCTACATTAGATCTCACTGGGTTTACTGATTTCGATTGGGATGGCGATAACATTGATCACAAGTCCACATCTGGTTACTCACTCAGTCTTGGTTCTGGGCCTATCTTTTGGTCAAGCAAGAAGCAAGCTACCATTGCTCTATCTTCAGCTGAGGCAGAGTACAGAGGGGTAGTTAACATAACCATTCAGGCTATGTGGCTACAACATTTTCTCACTGAGTTGGGCATTTAGTTTCATCAGCCGATCGTCATCTGGTGTGAAAACCAGAGCACTATGAAGTTCTGCAGAGATCCAGTTCAGAGGCAGTGGATCAAGCACATCGAGATCCACATGCACTACATCTGGGACTTAGTACATGAGGGGATCATCGACTTACATTTATGTCCTTCAGCAGAATAGACGACCGATAATTTCACCAAGACCTTCACTTAGCAAAAATTCCATTCTCTGCGAGGTCATCTTGGAGTGAAGGACATAATTTCCTAGCAACTGTAGTTCTTCTTTTTACATACATTCTACCTTGAGGGGGGGGGTTTTCCCATGAGTTTTTCCCTCTTTCCTCACTTTATTTTCAGTGTATCTTTTGTACTTGGGTACCTAACATGGCCTTGTTGCCGGGACCCAATCTTTATTTTCACCATAGTGATGTTTAGGGGGGGTGTTGGAGTTACTTCACACACACCTAGGATTTATTTTTCCTAAGGTTTTTATTTGTTTATTAGTCATTATCCAGTCTTCTATATTTTAGGAGAGAATATTCCACCTGGAGAATATTCTCTTTCAGTTCACACTTCAGTTTGACTAGTTGAGTTGAATTTAGATGTTGCATTGGGATCATCACCATGATAATTAGACATTACCTTGGTATCATCACCAAAGTGGTGCATTAGCCTTGATTCCTTAATTTAAATCCTCAATACTTTATGTTCATTCAGTTAATTGAAGACTAGCTGACTAGTTAACTCAACTAGGTGGCAGTTCACTCCCGTAACTGCCTAAGAGACTAGAATAGGTGGCAGTTCACTCCCATAACTGTTGGTGTGTGTCTAGATCACTCTATACCAACACTATGGTGACTTGGTTCACCTCAATTCGAACTCATTGATTTATACAGAGTATATCATGTGTAAATTATTCATTATTCACAACGGTTAATGTGAATTCTTTCCATTCTTTCTCTCCTTCTTCTTCTTTTCCAATTCTCTCTGCAAATGTGTGTATCATTGTTTAGCTAGATATAGTTTGTGTAGGTCAACACATTTAAATATTTGGCCTAATGTCGGCTCCATGTTGATCTCATCTAAACCATCTGAAGCATGCCGTATACACAACACTTGTATCACTTTGCCCCTGTATCTTGACACCTTGACCCATGGAGGATTTTTCTCGAGTGTCCTTTTCCTGCATATGTGTCCTTTCTCTGAGAATCAGTGTGTTCCTTGCACTTGGAACTAGTATGTCTATGAAAATAATTCCTCCTTTGTAATGTAGCATTTTTTATTATTTTTCAAGCTTTCCAAAAATATTGAAAAAGACAAAAAAAATCAAATATACCGCAAAAAGAGGAAGGGAAAAGTATTTTTTTTTGTTGGCAGCACAATGAGTCACCCTTGGACAAAGCACATCCTTCTATTTGTTTGTCAAGCTCTGGGATTTAATATGACCTTAGGAAGTTGTTCTCGCTACATAGAGCCATTTCCTCCTCCATTTGGTTATCCTTCCGAACATATGGAGAGTTTGTGTTGCCTCCTGCATCATAAACTTATGTCAATGCCATGCTGCGTGAGTCTCATAATTTGTCATGATTTTTTCTAGGGGAAGTTTTACTAAGCTTGATTCAGCCCTTCTACATTTTGTCTCTTGTCCTCATGCCCGACCACCCCGAAAGACCAATCAAGTTCTTGTTCAAAATAAATGAAGTTCTCTACCTGATCACCAGGATCCTCTTGTTTGTTCCCGACGAGTCGTCGACGACCTCTGGGTAGTGAAGTCGTACATTTATGTTACACTCCTACCTGAGTTTTGAATATCTCGAAGTTGTTGCTTGAGCTCTAAAGGCCTCATATAGAGACATCGGGCGTCATTATATTATTAAAGATGGATACTATACATGTATATATTTTTATTTTGAGATGTATATCCACTGTGTATTACTCCCGACTACACTTTATATAGTTATATCACATGGATATGTAGTGTATTTGATTGGCAGCCATGATTTTATTTCATCCCGAGCATGGGTATGCCCACCTCGGTGAGACAAATTATTATTTTGTAGATGGAACCTCCTGAACTCTGGTCTCTGGGATCACTCGCTTCATACATTGGTGAATATTTGTAATGTATTTCAGCCATCAGATGCTCTTCTAACCTCACACATTAGGAGGAATCTGTTATAACCCTAAATTGAACCAGACATGTGTTGGCCCTTGGTTATGAAAGTTAGCGAAGAGCAAGGAAGAAAAGGAAAAATGTGAATTGAACAGAAGACACAGTGACTATTACTGGGACGAAGTGAGAAAAAGAGAAAAAAAGATGGAGCGAAGTAAGAGAAAGCAATTCATTTGATGAGGACATCGAGGATGAAAGATAAGCTAGAAAGAAGGATCGTGGATAGCTCAGCAAGAGGAAAAATACACCGTTGGATTCTTTGGAGCACCGCGTGAGAAGAAAGGAAAGACAGGCTGGCGAAGCCCTGAAAACGCGAGTCAAGTTGACCTAGGGTTTTAGACACCTAGGGTTTTTGTATCTAGGGTTTTGACACCTAGGTTTCAGCCTAAGGATGTTAGTGAGTGATTGTAATGTATAAATAAAGGTCTAAAGGACCTGGGATGGGTTGTTGTTAGTGTTGTGGTTGTTGTTGGTGTTATGATTGTTGTTGTTACTATTGTTGGTGTTGTGTGATCGAGTGAGTAATATCAAGTGAGAAAGAAGTGTTGAGTACAAGAGCCTTATGTATTGTAATATCTTTAGCTTGGTGCAAAGATCAACCCTATAGATGGGTGCACAGGGAGGGGAGAGATAGCAAGGAGAATAAAGAAGATATGTGAGCTAAGAGAGTAGACAAGAACTGTATGCTTCATCTTAATATATTATAAGCATATTTCTGTGGATGTAGCCCTAGAGAGAGGGTGAACCATGTATATATTGTGTTGTATGTGTGATTTTTGTTCTATTCTTAGACTTTGATATACTGCTATTGTATTACTGTGCTAGATCTGATAGATAATTGGGTGGAGTAGATCTGAGATGATAAGTGATATATGCTTATTTCACTGTTCTAGTAGTAGATCCACTTGATATTCCCCTTGGTTGTAGACACCTAAGTCTTGCAACCACCCCTGCCTCTACCTCGGGTGAGACTTCATCTTCTTCACAGTTGTTGTTGAAAGGGCTGGTAGTTAGGGTTTTGTTGGTGTGTTGTTGTAGTGTTGAACCCTGGGTCTGCCCCTATGCCAACAAATGGTTCTATTGTCAGGAGAGGAATCTTCATGAGGGAATTTGAAGGTGGTTCCCATGAAAGACAAATATTTAGAAGTGGATAGAGGACCAAGAAAAGGACTTCACTGAAGCCCAGAACAAGAACCCTAATCTTATTATAGAGGATTGGTTGGAGAGATATATATTTACTGATATACAGAAGATTTTCTTTGGAGGAATCCATCAGGAGATATATGAGTGATTAGATAGGTTAGCAGATACCCAATTTGAGATTAGATCTAGAAATCCCGTGGTTTGGATGTCAGTGCTGATCAAGAAGGTCAAGAGAGTTTATAACGTCGTGTCAAGAGAAGTAGATCACTGATTTGATAGCACCATTGGAGGGTACATCATCGAGTTTTCTATTGACAGAGTAGAGTCATATAGCCAAGATGAGAGATATTTCTTACAAGGACCCAAAGGAAAATTTTTACATTTTTTGAAGTTGAGGATCAATATGTTATTGCATGCGAAGAACATATTGAAGATACAATAGATTGGTCGGATTTGAAAAAGATAATGTTCAAGAATTCAGATAGCGACAACGACACATAAGTTGGACATACGCGCAGTGGGAGAGCATTCTGAGAAGTTCATCTTGCGAACCTTTTTAAGAAGAACTTTGGATGAGGGTTTCTACAGTGGAGAAGAGTTAGATCTTACGGATGAAGAGCATTTAGAACCCGCTATGGAAGAAGAAGGGAAAGCTGAAGAGCCTCGCTGGGAAGAGATAGAAACTTCAAGAACTACGTAGATTGCTAAAGTAAGTACTATTATCCCTCTTGTTGATTCAATAGCACTAAGAAATCACAATTTTCCAAGCCACCAAAGTGTTCAGAGCACTGTCACCAGTAGTCCACCACATACTTAGTCAGGAACCCTAGGAAGATCTATGGAAGATGAGATGAGGTTCCCTATTTTTAGGGGATATGGGTTTGAAGATCCTGATCAACACTGGTTCCTATGTGAAGCCATATGGAATATTAAGAATTCCATCGATGAAGATGTTAAAAGAACTCAATTTAGTACTACCCTAAGGGATTGCGCACTAAGTTGGTACATGAAGCTTGTCCAAGGACTTGTATAGCCTAAGTCGTTGAATGAGATCAAGAATGTGTTGATTACAGAGTTCAAGAAACCCAAGTCAGAGTCAAAATGTATTACAGAACTGAAAGAGATCAAGCAGAAGGTAGATGAACCTGTTTGGGAATTCGATCAGAGATTCAAGACCTTAACGGGCCGATTGACTTTTCAGATCCCAGATGAGCAGAACAAAGAATGGTTCATTGCTTCCATCTTACCACACATCAGAGTTCCTTTGATGCAATAGAAGATTGCTTCATAGGATAAGGTGCTAGAGATATCCATGAAGTTTGAATTAACCCCTATGGGATAATCCAACTCATGTATGAGTCAAATATTGAGTCAACTAACTAGTTTGTCTCTACAAGTCGAAGATATGAAGGAAGACAAGGGAAAAGATAAAAGAGAAGACATCCAATGTGTCATATGTAGATCAAAAGGCCATGAAAAGGAACATTGTCCCCTATTTCATAAATACTTGGCCTCTGGAGCTCCGAGCCCTTTGAAACAAGTCACCCTACCCTGGGGTGAGGTGTGGAGAATTAGACATCGCCATGGTGAGTGCTATTACATGAAAAAATATGTTCAGACACCTATAAATTTGTATTTCACATTCTATAAGTCCATAGGGCATGATGATAGGTATTGTAGGTCTTATGACATCATGCATGAAAGGTCAAGAGACATATACAAAATTCAAGTCGAAGTATAGCAAGAAGGAAACACTACATAGTATAACTCCCCTGGGAGAGGAAACTTCAATCCCCTCGGTGGAAGAGGAGGATGAGGAAGAGGAGGAGGTATGGGTCGAGGCTGAGGACAGGTCATTTGTTACAAATTTGCACAACCAAGACACTTAGCAAGGGACTGTTAGAACCCTTGCACTACCTGCAGCTAATGTAGTTACTTCAAACACGTTATAGAGGATTGTCCTGTGATGCTAGCTAAGATTCAGGAAAGACAAGGACCTTAGTAGAACCCGCAAATGAAACTGATATATGCTAAACCTAGTGGAGAAGACCCTAGAGTCGTTGTTATTACTAGAGGAGGCACTGTTACAGGAGAAGACAGACTAACCCAAGGAAATACTACAGAAGACTCAGGAATCATGAAATCTACAGAGAAGACCAAAACCTTTGATGAAAAGAAAGAAAGACACATATTTGAGGAGGAAAGAAAAGAGTTCAAAGAAGACCAAGGTTCTTCATCAATGACATGGCCAAAAGAAAAAGAATATGGAATGCCTCTTGCATTCGATCAGTTTTCTTTTCCAAAAGAATGACAAGAGGTAAGAAAGATCATGGAATTTTTATATACTTGTATTAATTTGATTCACGAGGAGAGTGTTGTACAATAGCTACAAAATTTAATCAGACAATATGAGATAGGAAGGATAGATCCTTTATTGAATAAATCAATACATGAACTATCCAATAAGAGAAGGACAAATAAGGAACTACACTTGAATGCTCAGATAGGATAATATGATATAGACTATGTGGTCCTCGACTTAGGGTCGGAGGTCAATGTCATGATGAAGAAAACATGGGCACTGATGGGAAAACCGAAGTTTATCTATTCTCCTATCAGGCTTAGAATGGCTAATTAGCATGCAGTAAGCCCCTTTGGCATATTGGAACATGTCCATGTGGACATCGATGGAGTAAGAACATTTGCATATTTTGAGGTAATTGAGATAGTTGATAATAGTTGTCCTTACCCTGCGTTGTTAGGAATTGATTGGACTTTCAATAATTCCACCATGGTTGATTTAAAGAAAAGATGAATGATATTTGAAGGATATGTCCTTAGGGTCATTGCACCATTAGATCCAGATGAATGTCAGTGATACACAAAACCTATTAGAGAATAAGATCGTGCCTATGAACTAGAAAACATATACAAACTAACAACCACACAACAGGATTACATTAATCCTATGACCGATGGAAACCTAAGATGGCAAAGTGACAATGCATTTTCATCAGATTCAGAAGAAGCACTGGAGAACTGGTAGAACAAAATGTATGAAGTATCTACAAGGATATGTTCTAGATTAACCAATAAAGTTTGTTGGATCGACACAACAATAAGTAACTTTCCCACATTTGATGGTTTGAATCCTTTAGACACCTTCTTGTCAGACTTCAAATCAAGTGTACCAACACAAAAAATATTTTTGGCAATGGATGAGGCCTTGAAAGAAACCCCAGCAAGATGGTGGGGGACACATGAAAACAATATTACAGAATGGGTACAATGTTGTACCCTGATGATCGTGCGGTTCTCAGCACAAGTGGAAGGTTGCGAAGTTCTGTAAATAGGTCAAATATACCCAAAGGACCATGTGTGAAGTTGCAAGGAATATTGGAGACACATTCCTCAAGAGAATTAGGTGCACAAGTTCATTAACACATTAGACATAACCCCTATCAACTGGTACCTTCAAGTGGAGTTGTGCCTCATCACTGCAGATTAGGAAGGTATGACTCAGAACTTTGTAACCACCTTCTTATTTGACAGTCAATATCCTTCAGTAGATCAAGAATTACATATTGTAAGACATAAAGTATTTGAGGAGGACTCTAGCCTCCCTTTAAAACAAGAAGAGGACGAATGGATTGCGCCTCTCCAGAAACTGTAAGGTTGTTACAACATCAATGTTGATGAAGATGATGATCTAAAGAAGGTGAAAATCACATAAATAGAAGGCCAGAGAGATGTGGAAGGACTAAGATATGAGATACCATTCATTGGACAACCAATCAAGATTAATAAGGTCAAAATTGGAATAGAGCAGACACCAAAGCTTGCAAATGTTGGAGATTGCTGGGATGTTGTTACTATTGACAAAATCACAGAGTTACTGCATGAATATCATGACTTGTTTCTGACCAATTTCACTGATATGAAGGGAATTAAAGGGCATATGGGAGAGATGAGGATCCCTTTGAAACCATATGCAGGACCAGTCAAACAAAGACCCAACAGATTGAACTCTAAATATAAGGAGAAAGTGAAGATTGAGCTCGACAAAATCCTGGAAGTAGGAATTATAGAACCTGTTGAAGACTCATAATGGATTGGCCCTATGGTGGTACAAGACAAGAAGACAAGAGATATTAGGATCTATGTAGATCTCAGGAAGATGAATGATGGCTTTTTGCATGACCCATTCTCTGCACAATTCACTGACGAAGTATTATATAATGTGGGAGGCCAGGAAGTATATTATTTTACCGATGGATTTTCAGGATACCATCAAATTCGGATTGCCAAGGAAGATCAGCATAAGACCACATTTGCAACAGAATGGGGATCCTAATAGTATACAGTGACGCCATTTGGATTGAAGAATTCCCTAACCATCTTTTCCAGGGTGGTGGTCGAAGCATTAAAGGCATTTCTGCATAAATTTCTAAAAGCATATTTTGATGATTGGACTGTTTTTTGTTTATTGAAATATCATATTGAATGTCTAAGGCTAATGTTAGACAAATGAAGGCAGTGTCAAATTTCCTTGAATCTGAAGAAATGCATATTCTTCTCACCATTTGGAGTGTTATTAGGTAATATTGTATGGAAGTAGGGATTGCTGGTAGATCCATCTAAAATCTCCATTATAGTTGATCTACCTCCTCCTACTTCAGTCAAACAACTGTGCACTGAGATGGGACATTATGGATATTACAGGAATTTCATTAAAGAATATGCCCAGATTAAAACACCCATGGAGAATCTTTTGGAGAAAGACTGTCAATTTCACTGGACAGAAGAGTGTTAGCAGAGCTTCAACACACTGAAACAGAAAATGGTTATTGTGGCTATTCTAGTTTTCCCAGATTGGAGCAAGGAGTTTAATGTGCATGTCGATGCATCTTCTATTGCCTTAGGAGCAGAGTTAGAACAACGTGGGGAAGGAGATATTGACCATATGTTATCTTTTTCTAGCAAGAAGTTGTTAACAACAGAGATCAACTACACCACCACTGAGAGAGAAGGGTTAGACATGGTGTATGCAATGCAGAAATTTTTCCACTACTTGTTGGGAGGCCACTTTAAAATGTTTAATGATCACTCCATGCTAAAATACCTAGTCAACAAGCCAGTGTTGAGGGGGGAGAATATGCAAATGGCTTATGTTATTTCAGGAATATGATTTTGAGATCGTAGTTAAGCCAGGAAGAATGAACAAAGGTCTTGACCACTTATCGAGGTTAGAACATGGACAAGAACCCACTAGTTTGGAGTAAACATTGTCGGATGCATAAATTCTATCCATTAGAAGGATTGATGACCAATTCATAGAGATAGTCCAGTTCCTGTCAATAGGAATGGCACCGAGTGAATATACAATTCCCTAGAAGAAACAACTAGTAGTGTGTGCTACCAAATTTTGACTTATAGCTGGACATCTATACAAAATGGGACCTGATGAGATATTGAGAAAGTGTATTATGGAGGTAGAGTGACCATTGATTCTCACAGAATCTCATGAAGGAATTGCAGGAGGAAACTATACAGGAAGAGCAACTGCGCAGAAGGTTCTTAGAGATGGCCTTTGGTGGCCTACCTTACACAAAGATGATAAAGACTATTATAGAGCCTGCAATGTATGCCAAAGAGTTGGGAAACTGTCTAGAAGAGATGAAATTCCCTTAGAACCATAACTGAACCTACAAGCATTTGCGAAATGGGCCATTGACTTCATGGGACCTATAAACCCACCAGGAAAGCGCACGGGATCAAGGTACATAATTACTAGGATATGATAATTGACCATATGGGCTGAAGAAAGAGTAGTTAAGGACTGTAGTGAAACTACAACTACATGCTTCATATTTAATGACATCATAACCAGGTTTGTATGCCCAAAGATCCTTATGAGTTATGAAGGCACACATTTCATAAATAAACTAGTTGAATCCCTAACTAAGGAATTTGCAATCCACCATCAGAAGAGCACGCCTTACCATCCACAAGAAAATGGGATAGTGGAAGCATTCAATAGTATCTTGGAGACAACACTAACTAATATTTGCAGTGTGAACATGGATGACTGGGATTTAAGATTACCAACAGTACTATGGGTCTAAATAACAACTTGCAAGAAGCTAACAATGTAGACCCTTTTTAAGTTGGTGTATGGCCTTGAAGTCATTGTCCCCATGGAATACTTGGTACCAAGCTTAAGAATTGTTTCCTTTATAGATATGGATGAAATTGGTGTTGTTCGAGAGAGGCTTGCACAGTTGGTTGAACTAGAAGAAGATAGATTTATTGTAGGATTCCATCAGCAGGTACAAAAGGGAAGAGAGAAGGCCTACCATGACAGACACATTAAGAAGAAGGAATTCAAGTAAGGTGATATAGTACTGGTATATGACAGTAAGTTCATCAAACATCCTGGGAAGTTCAAAATGCATTGGCTCGGGCTATATGAGGTCGCCTATGTTACAAAAGGAGGAGTTTTGTAGTTGAAGACTTTGAAGGGAGAATGGAAGGAAGGATTAGTGAATGGGAGATGAATGAAGTTGTATTATGACAACCAGCTTCCTCGAAGTTCTTAGTAAAATATTGAGGAAAAGGGTCTAGGTACCAAGTGCAGTTGAAACTGGGTACTAGACACAGAAAAGACAGTCTGCACAGGGAAGGAGAGGAGGCATAGAGCAGAAAGGAAAGGCTTCACTGCGCAGCCTGATGTGGAAGTAAATTAGAAAGGTCAGATCTGAAGTGCCTCGGGACGAGTCACATGTGAGTTTTGGGGGTTTGTTGGCCCTTAGTTATGAAAGTTAGCAAAGAGAAAGGAAGAAAATGAAAAATGCGAACTGCGTGGAAGACACAGTGACTGTTACTGGGACGAAGTGAGAAAAAGAGAAGAAAAGACAGAGAAAAGTAAGATAAAGCAAGTCATTGGATGAGGAGATTGAGGATGAAAGATCAACAATAAATAAGGATCGTGTACATCTCAGTAAAAGTAAAAATCCATCATTGGATGCTTTGGAGCACCAAACGAGAAGGAAGGAAAGATAGGTTGGCAAAGCCCTAAAAACCTGGGTCAAGTTAACCTAGGGTTTTAGACACCTAGGGTTTTGGTATCTAGGGTTTTGACACCTAGGTTTTGGCCTAAGGATGTCAGTGAGTGACTGTAATGTATAAATAGAGGTCTAAAGGACCTGGGATGGGTTGTTGCTAGTGTTGTGGTTGTTGTTGGTGTTGTGTGATCGAGTGAGTAATATCAAGTGAGAAAGAAGTGTTTAGTACGAGAACCTTCTGTATTGTAATATCTTCAGCTGGGTGCAAAGATAAACTCTGCAGCTGGGTATGTAGGGAGGGGAGAGATAGCAAGGAGAAGAAAGAAGATCTGCTAGCTAAGACTACAGACAAGAACTATATGCTTCATCTTAATATATTATAAGAACAGTCCTGGTGCGAAGATATTAATGTATTATCTTCAGCTGGGTGCGAAGATAAACTCTGCAGCTGGGTATGCAGGGAGGGGAGAGATAGCAATGAGAAGAAAGAAGATTAGCTAGCTAAGACCGTAGACAAGAACTGTATGCTTCATCTTAATATATTATAAGAATAGTTCTGTGGACGTAGCCCTAGAGAGAGGGTGAACCATGTATATATTCTGTCATATGTGTGATTGGTGTTTTGTTCTTAGCCTTTGATATACTGCTATTGAATTAATGTGTTAGATATGATAGGTAGTTGTGTGGAGTAGATCTGAGCTGATAAGTGATATATGCTTGTTGTATTGTTCTATTATTAGATCCACTTGATATTCCCCTTGGTTGCAGACACTTGAGTCCTTCAAGCACCCCTGCCTCTACCTCAGGTGAGACTTCATATGCTTTGCAGGTGTTGCCGAAAAGGATGGTAGTTATGTTTTTGTTGGTGCATTGTTGTAGCGTTGAACCCTGGGTATGCTCCTGTGCCAACAACATGCATACCTAGCATCAGACCATCTTACTTGTTATCTTTGCCAAGCCATCATTGAACATCTCTTCTAAAAAACCATTTTATTGAATATTTGTGCAGCCTGCACCACTACTTCCCACATACACATGCTTGTTTCACCATAACAACCCGTGTACACTCACAAAAAGTGCTAAAAATAAAAATTTCAAAGGGATACGAGATTTTGGTCCGTTACTAAATTTTTGACTCCCTATAGTCAGTCACCCAACCAAATACCTAGATGTTTGGCCTATAAAAGAAGGTGTTGGGGTCCCATTCCAAAGACGAACAAGAGAAAAGAAACTCTTCCCATTCCAATATCCCCCCTTTGCCCCAATATTCTGCAACCATGTTCTGAGTTTGAGCCAGAATTCCCTTCTTCAACCCTTTTTTCCTCCATTGCAAATCCTTGCCATTTCCCTAGAGAGAATTGAAGAGGAGAAGAATATGTGGAAGTAGTTGGTGCATGGTGAAGAGGAGCCTAGTACTGAGTTTGAGGAGCACTTGTTGGTCTCATATTGTAACTAAATTTGTGATATTAATATAAAGAAATACGTTTTCTGCCCCGCCAAATGATGTCTTCAATCTTCATGATTTATTTTCATTTTGGTTATGATATCTAACCCACTAATCCATATGTAGAATGCATGCTTGTAGTTTCTCTTTTGTCTTTTAATGAATGCAGGTCAACCTTGGGAGGACAATTTCAGTTGGTAAATAGCCAAGCACAAAGGGATCAACACCCGATGCAGAGTTTAAGGTAGGACTACCAGATCCCTATACTTTTCTTTTTATGTATAATTGTGGGGTAATGTCAGGATAGTTGTTAAAAGTAGGAGACTTTAGATGGTTAGCTCTGCCTGCACTTTAGAACCCTAGTGTAGTCCATAGGGGGTTTTCCCGCTTACATCATTCCTCTCATATGTCGCGCACATGATTTCCTCAATCTCCTCTATATCTCGTAGATACTCTACCTCCTCTTCATTAGTTTCCAAGCCTTCCCTCGCAACTATGACTCTCTTCTTGGTGTTCACCTTATATTGTTAGGGTACTCCACTATGCATCTTTCTAATTGTCGCCATTATCCACTTGATTTGGTCTTCGTCCATCATAATTGGGTTCAAGGCCTCCTCCTTCTTTCCTTTATCCCCTTCTCCTTCTATTTTTCCTTTTCATGTCAATGATTTCCCCATTCCCCCATGCATGCAGGGAAGTTTTGTTGTATGAATCCATTGTCATTAAACATTTGTTATATAGAAATATCTAATTATATAGTGATCTAATGTACCTACCTTGAAGTCCCTTCAAGCATTCTTGTTCATTTGCGTTGTACGACTTTGTTGTATCTACTACAAACTCTTTGATAAATCCAAAAACAATGTTGTCTAGCCAGAAATCTACTGGATGCATAAACTTATTATCAACTCATTGTAGCTGCACGATCTCTTCAGGATTCCACTCTAGCTATCCGATCCACTTCGTAGGATGGTTGTATTTAAATATTTTTATCCACTCCTGCAATATGTGTGGGAAATCACAAAAAAATACTTCATGTAAGTTGGTGAATACATACTTTTATAGATATTTGCGCAGTGTTAACTTTAGGTTTATGTTATCTTTCTATGCAAACTCTAACTCCTTTGTCTGCAACCAGTTCTCTATGTCTTCCTTCATGGGATTCCATGGTCTCATCATCCCCTTTTAGATTTTCATTCTTTCACCTTCTGGTCGTCCGATCCCACATTCTTTTGATGCTTCTCCAACAGATCTCATATGGTCACTCCCATTTTCTTCCAATCAACCGACAATAGAACCATTTGTTGGTTTTTCCTTTTATCTATATAATCTTCTTCTATTATTATTTATAACTTCTTATTGGGGTATTCTAATTCCCATTGACCATTACAGATTGACCCTGGTTCATAACTAAGAAGCTTCCCAACAAAATCCCTTAAAGACTATCGGCCCCTCTGGTAAACTAGAGGGAAATGTAGTACATGGAGTGTACTACACAGTCTCACCCGAGATAGCTCTATGGGTGGCTGCAATACTTAGGTGTTTTCAACCTGAGATTGAGCGAGATCTGTGTTTCTGCGTTGTAACCTTTATTAAGTCCATTTAACATCTAGTTATAACATTTAGTCTATGCATGCATGGAAAATACCATATCTACTTAGTTAATTCATTCATTCAACATTCATCAACTAATCAAACACAAATACACATTCATTCAGTCACATAACACATTGTTACCATGGTTCACCCCCTCTAGGGCTATCTCCACAAATATTTGGCTCTCAAGGTTTTATTATAGTTTGTAAATATCCCATGTCGCGCATGGTTACAATATTAGTTCTCCCTCTTTCCCAAAGGTCCTCAATCCCTACAAAGATGGATAGATTGCATTAGGATCCTCAGCCTGCGATCTAACCCTCAGGATCGAGTCCCTCACTCCTTCCTTAGCTCACCAGTTGAATTAGTCATATAGTTCTTACAATTCTCTCTCCTTTTTTTCCCTTTGTGTGCCTCCCCTCTCTCTCCTAAGTACTACTTATTTATATCTTTGGCTCACCAGCCATTACAATGCATTACAAAAACCCTAACCCCAATGTTGGTTTTAAGTTCATGTAAATATAATATTTTTTAAGAATAGATTTATGATATTATTATGGTTTTTTTTTAGTTTTTTTATTTATTTTTTATTTTTTCTTGGGTTTAATGAATGTGTGTTATGTTTATTTATTTATTAATGTATGGATGGTGACATGTGGTCATTATGTTATATTCTAGTTATATGTGACCATCTCGAGGTTTTCTTTCTAGTTGATACATAAGATATTTTTGGAACAGTATGTGAATTATGTTGGAATTATACTAGAGGATAGGGAATCTCATTTTTTTTTTTGGTATGATGAATGGTTCCTCCTATAAAATATTGAAATGCTACTTGTCAACTAAATCCATTAAGTTTTACTAGTAAAAAAAAACATAGCTAACTAATAGATGAGGACCTTTTTAAGTGATCTAGGTTAATTAAATCAACCTTGAATTGTGGGAAATTTATTAAATATTGTATAAATATATGGGCTTAAGTTGTGAGTAAATATGTAAGAAATAGTGATATGGTGAATAGTGATAAATATACATTATGTTCCATGTGTCAGTAATATAATATTGTTTTTAACCACCCACTTCCACCTTAGATCTCTTATAAAATATATCAAATTAATATCAAATAGTGATATTAGGAAGTAAAATTTTATAAATGGAAAATGTATGTAAAATAGTAATACTACTATACCATATAAATTAATCATATATAATAATGGTTAGGGTGTTTTGACCATAAGGTAATGATATCAAAATTCACTATGAGAAAGGCATTATGGTTGAGGCAAGGGTGTGCTTACTCAGGATAACCTAATGTTTCAAGCGTATAAAAGATTAAGAAATAGTAAAAACTATTGTTAGAATAAATCAATTAGATTGATAAAATGTGTTAAATATATTTAAATTATAAATGTGGTGCATAGTGTTGTGTAGATAACTTGTTATGGAAATAGGGTGGCATCGGAGTATAAGTCCATCACATTGCAAGAGGGAAACAACATTACAATGAATGTAAGTGTAGAATTATGTAACCCCTTGAAGCTAGAGTGTGGAATATGATTCTTAGAGTATGGAATAGAGAATTCAAAGTGAATATTATAATTAAAGACCAAATTGATATGTTTTAAGGTTAGGGTGATCGTATTGAAAAAAAAAATCTTGTAACTTAGAAAATAAATGGTTGAAGCGGAAAACATTGTGTAATGTATGAATTAGGAGTCGTCCTCCACTTTATTAGTAAGTGGAAGGCCTTTAATAAATTTTATTTTGAATAAAAACATAGTCATAAGCATGGTTTGTAGTGATTGTAAGGGAGAATCTAACCTTAGTAATGTTAAGAGTGAAGGACACATTAATGTTACAAGAAAGACATTTACCACTTTCAAATTAGCAAGAGGTTGGTTTCATGGGGAGGTCAATGAGTTTTAAGGTCTCCATAATATTATGATTATCAAAAACAACTAATGATGTGTTCTACTCTTAATTCTTGTGTATTATATGTTTTGTGTATGAGAATATCTATGACTTTCTAGTGATACTTATTCTCCATAGAGGGAGGGTCATGTAACCATTTACCATTGGCTAGAAAAGACTATATAGTTAATGGAGAAGTTGGTGTGGTGTGAAATTGAAAGTTTTTCTAGCTTAGGAGAATAGCTTATATGCACTTTGGTTACTTCTACACTTAAGTGTGAGTGAGAAAGTCTTGACCCTAGAGAGGGTGTAGTGCCAAGTCTACCACCATAGCAGTTATGGATTTTTTTAATCAATTACCTAGGTTAGTGTGGTCATATGGTATACTGCAAGTAGGCCTATGTTGTGAACCTAGAACTAAATTTTAGAATGATAAGTGAAATATTGTGAAAATATGTTTATTTATATCATATTGTGTGATGGGGTATATCAACCAGTTTCTATCGACCAATGTGATGTTAGGTCAAATCATGATTAATTGTTGAGTTGACTTAATCATACTAAAGTAGCGGATTTCATCTATATCTTGTGAAGGATTGGTAACTTTAGTATAATAAGTGACAAGTACCTTAGATAACGCTAATTGACTAAGAAAATGAATGAAAGAACACTTTGAGAAAAAGGGGTATTCCTTAGGAAAATGCCATCACTTTCACCAATAAATTTATTTGGTAGTAGAAATTCCATTGGAGTGTCATAGAGGGGTGAGGTGTATAAACGGGATCACACACCTTGAAATGCATTAATAAGTCTAGCAATTACTTACTCACTAAGAAGGATTTTTTTCCCTGTGAAGAAACTCTTAAAAAAAATTAAAAAAAAATTAGATGAGGAATAATGAAAACATGTTTCTCATTGTTAAACTTCTTTCATGGTAGGAGGGGGGAAGAACTTAAAAGTGTTAGAGATGGAGAAGAAAATATTTATAGGCCAGAGTAATAAGTATTAGGTAATTATAGAGAATATAATTTTGAGAAATACAAAGTATAATTGTATAAAGAGAAGACCTTAAGGACAAGTGACTAAATATTTTGGAATGAACCCTTACTAAATTTATTCTTATTCTTGATATTGAAATGTTCACAAACTCACGTGTCAACATGGTGATCTTTACATATAGGCACATTAGTAATAGTGAATTGTTGGTAGAAAGCATAATTTTCTTGACTATGATGAAAAGAATCCCATACTAAACATTTACATTGGTCAAGATCTAATTTATATGACTTAAGAGGAAGTGTGATTGAGGACAATGACCAAACTATGAAGTGAGGACACCACATGACAATAATTTAGCATTATCTGAATCAATGTTAATAAGCATGGGAAAATTTTGTGATGATGTATGTATTGTATCACTTGAGTTAAGGTGATAGTCAAGTTAGTGATAATTGATTATAATTACTAAGATATATTCTAGGTGGAATTACATGATGGGATTAATGGAATTTATAATCCAACTCAATGTAAGATTCACTTAACTAAAGAATCGATAATAAGATAAGATTCTAATTGGTTTTCAAACTAGTAGATTATACTTTAAATATGGAACTTGAGATGAATAAAACTATAAGAGAAGTGTGTCTTTGTGTTAATTAACTTGCAAGTAGTAATAACATATAGTCAAGACTTATCTAAATTCCTGCAAAAGAGGCATAGTTGCAATCAATATATTAATATCCTTGACATGTTTTAATCAAGTCAAGGTTCAGTATGACCAATATCACACAAGGTTTTCTATTAGGAAAGACACATAAAAGTCGTGTCATAAATTCTCCTCATATTCTGAATGACCATAACTTCGGGACGAAGTTTCTTGAAGGGTGGGTGTATGTAACGCCCCATATTTTGGCCTTGGGCGATTATAACTTCGATTTTCTCATTATAGTAATTCATTGCTTAGTAACTATTTAGACTCAATGAAACTGATATAGACATGTGAGAGGTGTATGTATAGACTTATTTGTGAGTTGCACAATATTATATTTTGTTGTTATATGTTTGTGATGATGATGATTATGTAATTTGGTTAAACATGTAAATTTAAATGTGGAATTTTGGTGCATGGATACCAGTTTAAGTTATGTTGTGAATGCGCAAGATATGTAAGGTATGATAAAAATAAACATACATTTATTAATTAAACGTCAATACAAATATGGATTATTATATAAAATTATGACGTATATACATGGATATGAGTATTGGTGAACTAAAATAGAGGTTAACAAGTTATGTAATGACCAAATGACTATAGTGTTGACGTAATTTGTATGTCGTAGACATCCAAAGGATAGTGTATGCTATAAGTTGTACTTATGATTTAATTTATGTTTTCAAATATTGCTATGATCTATGGTAAGTGTGGTTTTGACAGGATGCACAACCTACCCAGAGTGGTTGTTTGATGACATGACTCTAAGAATAGTAGTTGCATAGTATGGGTCGATGTAGGGTGTTGACCCTAGTTCTATGAGGAGGGGTGGAGGTATTTCCCACCGTTTATCCTCCGAAACCTAGATTCGTTGGAGGGTTGTGTGAATTCACCCTCCCCTAGATGTGTGATGATGACTGCTAGTTGTGTTGATCCTAGTTCTATGAGGAGGGCTGGAGGTATTTCCCACTGTGTATCCTCTGAAACCTAGAGTCGTGGGTGGGCTGTGTGAAGTCACGCTCCCCTAGACGTGTGATGGTGACTGCTAGTTGCCTATTGGGGAGGCTTGGTTGAGATGTATGACACTTCCTCTTATGGGTTCTATCTAGAGTTAGGTCAATATAGTTGATGCTCTAGCTTAGTCCAATAGAGGAAAGGATAGGAAAGAAGATGGAAGTAGGTTAGGAAGGAAGGATGCTTCGATGTTAGTTGAGAATACTAATTGGGAATTAGATATGCCACTATTGTTTACTCACTTGGTTCCTACCATGTTTAAAACCATATTTGGTTTCCTATTGATATTTTAAGTGTGACAATGAGTTATTAATGAATTGGTGTAATTTAGTTCGTTAATATTATTAAATTATGCATTACTTGATCTCTTGTCCTACATGTCTTGGTGATCATATAGGAAATATGTACTAGAGGCAATGATTGTTTATCATTAGTACATACATGATATATTTGTCCATTAGCTACACACAATAACCTACCCATGTACACTAGTTTAAGTAATTAATGTATTAATTATTAAAGTAAATTATTAACTATTTAATTGAATGTTTATTGAATATGTAAATTATATTGCATACAAAATATCTAGAATCATTAAATACCTTCTTGACTTTGATAGATAGTTGGTATGATGAATTGAATGAGCATGGTGGGGTGTTATGTACATTTTGGGGAAAATTATCAAATAACATTTATTAGCTAGCATGAGAAGAAAGAATTTTCATTTTATTTATTGTTGCTTAATGCAAGTCATTTATATTTAGTTTTATTTTAATATTTTCCCAAAATATCTAGATAAGGGAGGTCGATGGATAATAATGAGGGTGGTTGAGGAGACTTGGGGAAGTGTGTATGGAAACTTGATAAATAGGGAGAAGAAGTAGAGAGGAGGGGGAGGATGGAGATGTTGGAGCATGATGAGAGGTTGTGAAATTCTTGGAAGATATAATTCTTGTGATAGTTTTCTTTGAGAATTTGTTCTTTGTTGTTATTGGAGTCACAGGCACGGAGGGCCAAGAAACCAAAAGGTTTCTTGCAGCTAGGAAGTTGGCTAGGCTCCTAGTTGACAGGGAGGATTCCGTTGTTTCACTTTGGGAAAGTGGGAAAAGAATGCTTGGAAGCACCCAGGACTACATTACAACCGATGAGCTTGGACAAGCTAAGGAGGAGGTATTTTTCGGTGGTATTTGGTTATTGATATTTTTTATATACTTTTGTTTTAAGTTCTAAATCATAGAGTTAACATATTACTTCTTTCATCATGTTATATAGATTTATCATTGAGCAAATGTAGAAGAATTGTGTAAATGAAAATCAATGAAATTATGCTAAAACAAAGTTGTTATTGTGTATATATTTAATGAAAGATTAATTGTCTAACATCCTAGATGGGTGTTACATTAGGTCTTCCATGCATGTGCATGTGTTTCTTTTCCTTCCAACTGTCTTTTTCCTCTTCCATGCTTCTCCTCCAAAAAAATTATTTCCTTCTAATTCGGCCTACATCCAACAATGTTCAATCATCTTCATTTGTTTACCTCTATTTTGTTACCACTAAACCCATGCAAAGTAACATTGCTATGAGTGGACCTCACTTGCCAAGTACCTCATTGCATCCATTATGCCTAGGTTGGTTCCATATGATTTGACCTTCAATGCATGTTGTTCAGTCACTCGATCTCTCGAAACAATCTTACGTTTAACTCTTCTTCATGATTTTTAAAACATGAAAAAGACGCTTCATGAAAATAATTTTAACTCTTTTTCGAACTTATAAAAAATTGAATGAAAAAGACACTATCAAGCACACTTTTATATCTCTTTCACACTTGTAAAACTATGAAGGAGAAAAAAAAACAAAAAACAAAACCAAGGGGCCTTTTTACCATTAATCTATATTCTCAAAATGGTATACATTAGTCCTGTCACCCTTGAACATAACACCTATTTTCATCATTCTCTTACAGTTGGTTATGTCATTCCTAGGAGTCATACCATCATCATGTCATATACTCCTCTGATTGGTTACCTATCCAGTCCCTATGGATATTGCTTCAACTACCTCATGCATTGTTACATTGTGTCAATGGATCTCTTGAGTTTATGATTTTAGGTCAGTATTGTGTCATGCTATATGTTTAATGGAAGTTAATCCCGAGTCACCCATTTTCTATCTTATTGATCATCCAAGTCGACCATCCTTGTGTTAGTTGTACTAAGTGGTTTAATCATTTCACATCATCTCTCAATGTATGTTTCATTTTGAATGATGGGGTATACCTTAAGGACCTCCTTCAATGGATTTATTGTTGTCAACTTCATCACATCATCTAGGAACAAGATCTAGGAACTAGCTAGTACCTTGAAGCTTGTATTCCTTAGTGGCAAGATTCCTCACAATTGGCAATGGGTTTACCTCACTGAATCCTTATCAATTGATTCTACAAGTGTTTGACATCATATCATATATTTACAATTGCTAAATTATAGTATATACCTTGGGTTCCATATACATCATTGGTGGGTCCCATTGCATCTGTTAACGACATGCATCAATGGCCACTAATGGAATGATTTCTACCATGCTCGACATCAACTCATTTATTCAAATGATGTAAATTGTACCATCAGGGTTGGGATGAATACATTGTATTTGGGGGAACAACACTCATTCCTTCTACCCTTACCAATTTGTGATGACACATATCACTTCTATAGAAGTAAATTAAAGACTATAGAATAATTTTCATTAGTGATCAATGTCTTCCCGACATTCACTGTGACATATATCCATATTGTATCTTCTCGTGGTTCTGATCCTTTTTTACATGGATCCATCGTTTATTTTTTCTGGCCATGATCTTCATCTCATTACATGGATTCAAAATGTATTATGTTGGTGGCCATTATTTTTTTCTATTCTGAGCATGGGTATTTCTTCCTCAGGGATGATCTATATATGATTGGTTGATGTCTTGTTGTAGGTACTCATTGGTTCCTTGATCCTCAAATCTTTCCTTGCACCACCTCACACTCAATAATTATTATAATTTTTTTTGGCCATCCATTCCTTTGCTGACCTCACACATTAGGGTCATCTATTATAGCTGTATTTTCCACCCTATGGGCACATAGAGAACCCATCCAAAATATAAAGTTGAGCCACATTTGATTCCCTTGCATTTGACCAATTTTGAGGGAAGTCGTTCCTCAACTACCTGACAAAGAACGATCGATCACTACTAAGATTTTTGATAGCCCATGACCAATCACCCTATCGATCACTTCTAGCCCGTGATCTCCCTTGAAACTATTAAAACATTTAATATTGTTGAGAGGGTGGGGGTGAATCAATACTATATAGTTTAATTACATTTGATTATGATATGATTTTAAAACATAGTTAGGATTTATGTATGTAGTCAGTTAATCATAATCACAGACAATATTCAACACATTTACAAATATAGAGGTGGAAGCCCATATTGTGAAGATACTAAAAATATTTATAAATGAATATCAATTCATCCATGAATAATTGTCATTGAGGACACCAATAATCTCTAGGAATCAACCTACAAGTAGATGAGGACACCAATCATGTTATGAGCACCAACTCATAAACAAAGCACTAACCTACAAATAGGTGCCAACCTGCAAATGGATGAGGAAATCAATCTTCTTATGAGTACCAAGTCATAAACTAGGATCCAACTGCTAATTGAGCTCCAACTCAATATTTCCTTGCTCCACTCTTTCACCCTTGAATTATATAAATTTTTTAATTTTCTTTAATAAACTTCTCCAACATTCTTTATCCTCTGTGTGTTCAATATTTAGATCATCTTCATTATTTATCAATGACTTCCCACTAACCATAGAGTCTCTTTTGATCATACTTCTGCTCCCACAAACATTTCATGCCCACACATTCATCCTTCTGCACACATTTGTTCTCATCATCATGATGGATAAATATAAGCTTCAATCAAGCATATTCTACATACAATGTGGAACCACATCATCCTTCAAGTCGTCCAGGGCGTCGAAATGCCATTTAACTCTTCACATAGAGTATAAGCCCTCGGGGATTATTTTCCTTCATTACTTGAGCTATCTCGATGTGAATAGAACCAAGCATGTGGGACCAAGAGATTTATTGTGGGGGGTTTGACCTTTGAATCAGATCTTGAGGTAGTGGGAGGCCATAATAAACAATACACAGACATGTGTATTTTGATCTGATCATATGTCAAAAAAATTTGGGGGTGTCTTTGTATTAAAAACTGTGCTAGTTAGACACTACCAATTTATTATAGACCATTGATATGACCTTTCTGTCAATGGTCATATCTACGCCTCATGCTAGTCGCTTCCCCTTTACATCATTCTTTCTAGGTTGTTGATATGAATGATCAACGATTGTAATCAATCTCTACCTTTGATTTAGATCACAAGTGATTTCCACCACTTCGATCACCATTGATTCATTTTGTGATCAACGTTCAATCTTACTCCTCATTGATCCAATCAACAGTTCTACTACAGATGGTGGTTCCACCAATTTTAGAGATTCGCTACAATTAATGGCTCTATCATTTACTCTTTCCATTGCTCTATAGTGATCAACGATCCTGGTTCTTCCATGTCTCCACACTGCAATCCTTCCACATGGATTTATCACCACTATGGATCTTCTTACCATCAATTTATTTCCATTGTTTGATTCATTAATATTTACCATTGATTGTATTTGTGTATCTATTATGGACATTAAATTTCCTTGCTAGTCATAGGTTTGAACATGATTGTGCATGCATGTAATATCTTGTCACATCCAAATGGTCTTGAGATATCACAAAAGCATTGACAAGGTAGATTATAAGATACCTTTAGGGTGGAATTCACTGTGTTATCTATCTCAACAGTTTTTAATCTATCAATTGTGTTAAAGCATATCACTTACTGAAATGGTTCTTTCCTTCTCTGCAAGAAGTTGATGCTTTGAATACCTATGAATTCATTTTGATAAAAAGAGCCTCAATTAATAACACTTCCATGTCAGTAGATGTCATCAAATTCTCATCCATATTCACATGATGTGATCATACCATTGTTTTCATCCTCGAAAAAACAACTTGTCATTAATGAAATTGTCAAATAATAAAACAAATAACGCCCCCCCTACAATGTTGACATCAATGACACAAACTATACAACAATATCACCCTACGACTTTGACATTAATGATGCAAACTTTCCAAGAATATCCCCCTTGTCATTGAGGTCCACCCTTGAGTAAGACATCTCTTACTCTCTTGTGGGTATGATGGAAATGTAACTTAGTCATGGGTCACTATTCATTCTCTTTATTCATTTTCTCCCACATGTGTCACTCCATTGCATACTTATGTTGATCAATATTTTACTGCATTCTCTCCCCCTTTGAAAAAAATGAAAAGGATCCTTTAATCTTCTCTACCTTTCTGCAACTGATCATGTCAATAAATCTCCCCTTGAGGATTATAAATTTTATCATGTGTATTTCAAGGGGTTGCTTCATAATTGTTGCCAGTAAAATTTTGTACGCAGTGACTATTTTTAAGGTATTTACCATTCATCTAGGATGAACCTTCTTATTCTTTTACTGTTATTGATCCAAGCACTCAAGGCCTAACCAAAATTCTCTTGTTTCCATGTAGACTCCCCTTATCAAATATGTTCTTTTCTTTGTATTAGGTGTACTGTGGGTGCTACTAAAAAACCCTTTTCTAGGATTTTGAATATACTTTGTTTTCATTTAATTTTCCTTCGATTGTACTAAATCCCCCTGGGATAGTGCTTCTCAATATTGATCTTCATATATTTCTACTTCTGCAACATGCAATCATATGCACTCTCCCACTGAATTGTTTGTTATGCTAGGATCCCAACAACTTTCAACTAAACTCTTTATAGAGAAATGTGAATGACTCACATCTTCCATCGGAGATACGCACATGTATCTATCGATAGCGATTTGGTAAACATATCTTAAATTTGTTCCTTCGTAGGAACATACTCCAACTTTACAATCTTATCATTTGCTTATTCCCTTAGAAAATGATATTTGATTGGGATATGTTTTGTCTTTGAGTGCATCACTAGGTTCTTGGAAATACATATCGCATTGGAGTTGCCACATAGTATAGAAATTGGATGCTTGTATTCTACATTAATGTCTTTCAAAGCTTGCTTCATCCAAAGGAATTTTGTACAATGGGATTTTGTTTCAATGGACTCTGCTTCTGCTATGGATAAGGAAATTCAGGTTTGTTTCTTGCTTAAACAGGATACTAAAAAACTACCCAACATTAATTCGCCACCACTTTTGATTTTCATGTCATCAACATTTACTTCCCAATATGCATCAATGTATGTTGTTAGAGAAAAAAAATCTCCTTTTGGATACCACAGTCCAAAATCTGTTGTGCCCTTCAAGTATGAGATAATTATTTTGACTGCCACCACCTGTGATTCTTTTGCTATAGATTGAAATCCTAAAACCAATACAACAACTGGCATAACATCAATCCTTGATGGAGTTACATATAAAAGGATATAAGTTATTGATCTATATATAGTGTGATCTTCCTCTGGTGATTCATTATCCTTACTCAACTTGTAGCATGTTGTCATGGGAGTACTGATAGGCTTGCAATCTTCCATATTGAACTCCCTTAACATCTTCTTAATATATTTTTTCTGAGAAATGAATATTCCTTTATTTTACTCAGAAATTTGCATACTTAGAAAGAAGGAAAACTCACCCAGCATGTAGATCTCAATTTTTTTTGCATGTTCTTTGAGAACCTTTGACTCATATCATCAGAGTCACTTCCAAAGATGATATCATCTACATAAACCACAATGATAATCCTATTTCCATTTTCTTCTTTGATGTAAATATTACTTTCTGCAATTCCTCTCTTGAATCCTTGTTGTTGTGAGTACTTATCAAGCCTTGAGTACCAATCTCTAGGTGATTTATTCAGAACATAGAGGGATTGCTTCAGTTGCACACATAGTTTTGATTTTACAACAACTGAAATCCCTCAGGAGATTCAATGAATACTTCCTCCTTCAAATTTTCATTTAGAAATGAAAATTTAACATCCATTTTATAGACTTTGATACTCTTGTAGCTTGCAAATTCTAGGAATATTCTAATGGTTTCTAGTCTAGATATTGGAGAAAATGTTTCAGCAAAGACTACCCTTTCCACTTCAGAATATAATTTACATACAATCCTTGACTTATTTTTCACTACTTGTCCATCGTCATTGAGTTTGTTCCTAAAAAACCACTTGGTTCCAATTACATTCATGTCCTTTAGTGTAGGAACTAGCTCCCAAGTTTCATTTTTCTCAACTTTATCTAATACTTCATTCATAGCATTAACACAATTTCTATCTCTGTTATCTTCCTAGAAGTTATTGGGTTCTATTTTAGACATCAAAGACAAATTTTCATGTTCTGGTGATCTTATAAATTGCCTTCTTGTTTGGACACCTTTGATGTTTTCTCCAAGAATCAGTTCTTTAGGGTGGTTATTTTGAACATATCTAGAGGGGGTATTTGTGTCTTGTCTAGGAGCTTCCTCTTCTTCTTATTCTTCTGCATTATCTTCCTCATGTTCTTTCTCTTATTCTTTTTCCTTTACATTATCTTCCCCATTGTCTTTCTCTTTTTCATTATATCTTTTTATTGTTGGTTGGTCATTTGTTTTCATCTTGATCCTTCAAAGATTTTCATCATCCACTCTTACATTTGTACTTAAATTTTTTTTTTCTAATTTCATATTTAAACATATGTAATATTTTCTTTAAGAGACGTACCCAAAGGAAATACCTCCATCACATCTGGATTCAAACTTGCCAAGGTCTTTGTCATCTCTTTTTATGTAGCATTTGCTTCCAAATACCTTAATGTGTTTGACATTTTATATCATACCTTTCCACAATTCATATGGACTTTTGTCACTATTAGCTTGGAGCTGTGCTCTATTTGTTATAAGCCTAAATTGCACCACACATGCTTACCTGACATCAGGCCAATTCATATCCCTTCATTTCCAAAACATCTACCGAACAACCTCTTTGAAAATCCTCTTGAGTCAAGGGCCACGTGCCCTAACCCATTACTGCATGTGTGTGCACGCTGGCAGGCCCACTACAACCCACATGTACCTAACAAAGCACAAAAAGAGGAAAGTTGCCGATGGAACAAAAAGCTATGGGTCAGTTAACTGCAGCATATGTAGACGGAGATCGGAAGAGCGTCTACATATGCTNTGGCAGGCCCACTACAACCCACATGTACCTAACAAAGCACAAAAAGAGGAAAGTTGCCGATGGAACAAAAAGCTATGGGTCAGTTAACTGAAACTCCCAGCCATGCATGGCTGAGGGTTCGTCCAAAACCCTAGCTCCTTCCAGCCTATAAAAGAAGGGGTAGGGGTACCATTTGGAGAAGGAAAAAATATAACAAAGAAACTCTGCCCATTTGCCGAATCCATTGTCCCAACCCTTTAGCCTTTCCTCAAGCCAAAGGAGAATTAATGCAAAGCTGTTGGAGAACATAAGAGGAGGAGCCTAGGATTAGGATCAAGGAACGGTGGCCAGTCTCGACTTTGATTGTAAGTTGATTCATTTTTCAAATAATAAAAGAATACTTTTCCCGTCCTAATGCATGAGTTATCTATGGTTTGTTTAATTTATGCTTAATTTATAACCCTCAAATAGAGAAGTATCATGCATGCATAGTTGTTTGTCGTGATTGCAGGTTATCTTTGGAAGGAGCAGCGAAAGAAAGCAGACAAAAGCGCAACGGAGGATCTACACCAAACATCAGTAACAAGGTTAGTAGTTTCTTTCCATGCATGTATTGTGAAAGAGGGGTTTGAGTTTTGGGTGGTAGGATAAAAAGTAATTTCTTTACGGTCAAAATCTGCATGCAAGTCTGACCCTGGTTTGCTAGTCCATAGGGTATTTTTCCCAGCAACAGAGTTGGCGACCATACTTGGGAAGATACTCTTTAGGGTTTCCGGATTTAGTCGAGTTTGTGGGTAGTTTAAAAGATTAGATTGTCTGTTTCTTTGCCTGTTTTTTTTTGTAAGGTCTGAGTGAGAAGGGGGGTTGGTTCTTCATACCAATTTTCCCTGACTTCTACTTGACAGTAGTTGTCAGGACACACAGAAGTACACACAGCCTATAGAAGGCCTTCACGTGTGTACCCTCACCCTAACCTCTTACAGCATGTGTGTGAACACTAGCTGTAGAGGTTTCAGTAGCATGTAGGAGTTCAGATAACTTGAGAAGCAGTCCTCCTCTTCCCTATCAGAATTATACATTCTCAGGGGGTTTTTTGGATCCTGTCTGAGTCTTGCTGGTTCACAGTCCTGTCTCAGTTTGTCTTTTTGTGTTTTGTTATTCCTTGCAATTATTTTTCTTTTCTGTTAGAAGAAGCATCCAAGCCTTCAAGAGACCCTGGTTATCAGTACTAGAGGCCTCTTCCTGGTCTGGGTTGCATGTTTATACATACACGTGGCCTGTACAAGGTCAGACCGCGTGTACACGCTGCCTATTTCAGCTCAGCACGTGTTTGCACGCATGCTGTTTTAGTGACAGTAGGGTGCTTGACAGGATGCTTTTTATTTAGGGTAGGGCAGTCATCCCCTCCTTTGATGAGAAGTATTCCTCTTGGGTGTTTGAGTCCAGGGTTGAACAATCAATAGGTTAGGTCATCTTACCCTTAGCCTGCTTTTTCTCAATTGATAGTTGCACAGAAAACATAAAAAGAAAAATTTTGTTTTATGGTTTTTAGACAAGCGTAAGAATCTTTGTTTTCTTGATTGCCATTGTGTGCCTTTACTTTGATTATTTGCGATCTGTGCTTTAAGCTAGAATTTGTCTTTCTTGGTTTTGTGCTTATTGGTATTTTCCCTTTATTGCTTGATTAGCACTTAAATAAATAAAAAAAGAGAAAAAAATCTTTTCATTTTCTTCTTTGTTTGAAGATTGTGTTTTTGCATCAATAGCTAGGGAGAATTCTTTTTGTTCATAAGTTTTTTGCAGTACATTTAGAGAATAAGTAGCTCGTAGTCGAGCAAAATTCCTTTATGTTTGCTGCATAAAATCTTAGAAAAATTGAAAAGAAAAAGAAATCTTTCTTTGTGAAAAGTTGTTGATTTTTGCATTTAGTAAAAGTCTTTTGTTTCCATCTTTTTTCATTCATTTTTTATTTAAGTCTTTACACATCATCAGTTTCACCTTCATACCCCATGACGTAAGAAAACCCATAAAATAAACGCTAATTTAAAATATATTAGACTTTTTGTTTGTAGGGTTCACACACTAGTTCAGGACTAGGGCCTTGGATTAGGGTGGAGAGGAAACTCTCCAAGGCCATTCAAAACCAAACATTAGAGTATGTGATAGGGAGTGTAGAAGTCCAGTTTCATGGAAGCTATTCAGAACCCCTCTCTAGCACAGGGGATAAACACGAGGTCACGTGTAGAAAGGTAGTGGAGATAACCCCTCCAAAGTTGGACCAATCGTAGTGGAGAACACATATCGAGGGATTGTTTTGGGATTCCGTCGTTTGCATTTTCCACGGGGATTTGTGGGTCTCGAATCTGTTCGAGGTCCTCATTTGTCTTCCAGACCATTTTCTCTTGATACCCTTGATAGGTTTTGGGCTTGATACCCTGCTCATTGTGGTCTACCCGACTTTCGACTGTACCCACCTGGTGACTGTTCGCGCGCTGGCAAACTAGTTGCCAATCTTTTTAGGGACATACTAAGGTGACTGCAGGGGTATACCATGGTACCTAGGACAAACATCGGGCCACGCTTTGTAGAGTATACTCGGAGGGTGCTTCCATGTTCAAGTTGCACTTGCACCGGTAAGTTGCTCTAGTGTTGGTTGTTGTAACTGTTCTTCCAACTAGTTTAGTGTTTGCTTGTCTTATCTCTTAGAGGCTTCTTTTTTAGTGTGTGTTATTGTTTGAATGTGTAGAATAACTTAGCGTGTCTTGGATATTCTCACACAGTGGAGGATCCTGAGCTCCATTGATCATGAAGGCTTCTGGGCCTACCGTCAGTTATACTGGATCCACCCCCGCCACCATTGAGGCGGAAGCTAGACCAACAAGGGTCTTTCGAAGCGACCGGGTTACAAAACTTTGTGCCCGAACAACTCCTAGAGGAGTCAACCACCAATATTGGCTCAGTTGAAACCCCAACCACTGATACCTGGCTAATGGTTATTGTACCAGTCCAATTTTACGAATTCCAGTCAGTGCCTCACACAGCTATGGAAACAAACGCTGTTACTTCCTCTTGGAATTCTTCCATTCCCACCACAATTGCTACCACAGGAGAATCAAATCCTAACTTTCCATCGTCGGTCCGAGCCATCATGGTCTCAGCTGTGACTGAATCACACAGTGAACCGATCCCATCTATCGTGAAGGCCACAACTCCCTTCACACCTAATGCGACAGGCCCTCCGTTTTCATATGGTATGCCTAGTTTGGGTACAAGTCCTGCACTCACTTACTCCACTTTACAGACTTTGGGTCTAGGGGCAGGGAGCTCTAACGCTCCTCTACAAGGTCAACTTGGGGGAATTCCTGTCCCTTTTAACGCTTTTCCTTACGCTGGAGGTCATATCTCTCCTTTGTCCCCTTCGCTTGGTGGTCTGCATCAGCAGTCCGTCGGGCAGCCTGCACACACTAGTTCATTTGGAGCTGGGAGTCAAGGAACACCTGTGCACACTATGCTGCTAGGTTCGTCACCATTTATTTGGAATGGGACATTTGGTAACAACACTTTCGCATCCACCGCTTTCTCGTCTGGGAGCACTCCCATTTTTGGACAGTCTACTCCGACGTAGGGTACTATTCCTGCGCTGAGGGCACATATACCAGGACCTTGGAACTCAGGACAAGGATCCCTTCCCTCCTCTAGAATGTCATTCTGGGGTAATTCTTTCCACAGTCAATGGAACCCTGGACAAACTACTATGCCTCTCCCATCAGAACCAGCATGGGGTAATCCTTCCCAAAGTCCGTCAAACACGATGAATGCCCAAAATCCTATGTCCTTTATGGTAAATCAACCGATGATGTCTCCACTGATGAAAAATACATATGTTGTTCAAGGCCATGATTTCTACCAAAATCTAGGCTAGCAGCCAAACTTTTCCTAGCAACCTGGTGCCAGTCAAACTCCAGGACCCTTTTTCCCAAGCTATCAGCAACAACCCAAACTACCATTCCTGGCGACGTTACACTTGCTATATTTGACAGGGTTGTTAAATGATCCTATTTGTCATGATCCACGTTGGCCTCCTATGCCAACGAAGTTACCTTCGGACATTCCAAAGTTTGAGGCCAAGCTTAATGAAGATCCAGGTGATCATGTGACTACCTTCCACCTTTGGTGTTCATCTAACTCATTGAAAGATGACTCTGTACAGTTGTGATTGTTTCAACGTACTCTTATCGAGAGTGCCACGAAATGGTACATCAAGCTCGACCGCTTAGGATACTCTTCTTTTGGCAAACTGGCGATGGCCTTCCTTAACCATTTCCAGTTACCTTTGAGATACGACGCTGGCACAAAGCTGCTTGCCAATTTCGAATAGACAACAGCGGACCATATCTCTGATCATATCCGAGAGTGGAGACGCCGAAAGAGTCTAATCAAAGTACCAGTCCCACCAACATTCCTGCTTGAGTGGTTCCTTAAGTCTCTGGTCCCACAATTATCCAAAGACGTCGCAACTTCGGGAGTTTTCTCCGAAGAAGATGCCATCATGAGGGCTCAACAGTTTGAGCTCATCTATTCTCAGTCTGGTTTATTATACAACATCCTACCGGATGCACCACGATCGATACTAGATAAAAATAGATAGAGAGTTGGACCACATGCCGACGGTATCATTGGTTCAACACAAACCAAACCTGCTGAGCAATTGACAAAACAATTGCAACAGTTATCTATCCAACACTCAGCGGCCAGCCAGACTACTGCTTTGGCTACTCCTCCTACCCAAACATCAAAAGTACACTCTTTGCAGTCGACTAACCCAAAGGCCACCCAACAGCCTAAAGGGAAGAAAAAACAATGAAAGAAGGGTAAGGGGGAGAAAAAACCCATTGATAATGCTGGTGAGGGCACCACGTAAAAACAAAAGGCGAGGTATCCGTGCAACTTGTGTGTGGAAGAAAACCCGACCCATCTTTGTCCTTGACTTGCAGAGGCCCAAACGTTTGTCACATAGCAACAACAAGCTGTGTTGACTAATCCCTTTCAGCATGGGAAAAATTTAACTCAAGCCTCTACAAGTGCAGAAGGGGGCAGTCAAGAAACCTGCCCTTCTCCCAACAATCCCTCATCTGTGAACATATATATGGTTAGGGGTGATGATTTAATAATGACTAGAGCGCGCGACTATAGTAAACCAAGAACTTCTAAGAAGGGAAAAGAAGCCGAACTCCCATCTCTTCCTCTACAGATTGAGAAGACGTTGGGAGAAACGATGACATGCATTCCAAAGGGTGCATTTAAGAAAGCTTCTCACAACCCAAATGAAAGGGCCGCAAAGAATTACTCTGNAGTAAACCAAGAACTTCTAAGAAGGGAAAAGAAGCCGAACTCCCATCTCTTCCTCTACAGATTGAGAAGACGTTGGGAGAAACGATGACACGCATTCCAAAGGGTGCATTTAAGAAAGCTTCTCACAACCCAAATGAAAGGGCCGCAAAGAATTACTCTGTGGTGGAGGATTTATCACAAACCCCTTGTGCGATGTCTGCTTTGGAATTCCTCCAAAGCTGCCCTGCTCAGAGGAAAGCCTTGTTAACTGCTTTAGGCTCTACTGAGACTTGTAACCCGTGTACCATCATGTTAGATACCACCGACTTAAAACCTCATCTGCCTTACCACATAGCATTTCAGATAGTAGTGGCTCATCCCATGAAAATTTTTACACACAATATCTTCCGCACAGTGGTCAACGCGGGCACATCGACATGCGTTATGTCGTTAGCATGTTGGAAGGCCATTGGCCAGCCCGCTTTGTCTCCATCACCTACTCTCCTCACTGCTTTCGACGGTCGTTCTTTCCGATCACATGGCATCATTCCTTCTTTCCCTGTGCAGTTAGGAGGAAAGACTGTGTGTCTCGAAGTAGAGGTAGTCGATGCTCCCCTTGACTATAATCTCTTGTTAGGATGGAGTTGAACTTATGCTATGCAAGCTGTGGTTGCTACAATTTTCTGAGTCTTGTTGTTTCCACACGAGGGTCGGATAGTGACCATCGATCAATTGTCCTTCTCTAGACCTGACCCAGCTTTGGGGGCATCCACGGTTCCCATGATTGATAATCCTCAACCGGGTGTCGTTAACGTAGGAGTTGGTTTGTTCCCATCCTTGATGGGTACCTTCGATTACCCACCTCCTCATGACAATGTCAAGTTTATATATAGCCACCACAAGGTTGATATTTTTCAAGTTTCGTCATTCCGTACGACTTACTTGAGGATCCTTGGATTCTTCCTTCCCCATCAGCCACGATGGATGAGACAGGGCACCCCGACATGTCCATGCCTTTGTCGGTTGCTGAAGTAACGTACTCTTTAGTCCAGCAAGCTTCAGCTAACTCTGATCCGACTCCCGCACAAGATTTAGATCCACTTCTAGAGCCTATCTGGGCTTAGGGTTCTCTCGCCAACACCGATTCGTTAGACTTAGTCTTGCCTTCTGACGAATCAGTAATCAAAGCAATGACTAGTGTGGACAAACCTTGGGAAGATCTTCATCACAGATCATATTTCCTCCTAGAGTTAAGCCGAATTGAGGTAGGAGAATTCACTATCACCATGATGGGAGATCAACCATGTCCTATTAATCTCTTAGCTACGCTGGAAATTTATGCTGAGGGAAATATGGTGACTATCGCTGACACTATACCTATCAACATCTCTCGAAACCCTGGCATCATGGAGAATGTCTTCATCAGGGCGGATTGCTCCCTCGAAGAGATTCAAATTTATACGGATCTTTTCAAAGAATTCCATGACATTTTTTCCTGGTCTTATGAGGAAATGCCAGATATCGATCCGAAAATAGTTGAACATGAAATCACAACGTATCCTGATGCCAAGCCTGTTCGACAAAAACTTTGTCCAGTCAATCCTAAGAAAGCAGGAACCATTAAGCTTGAGGTTGAGAAATTGCTCAAGGCAGGTTTCATTTATCCTATTCATTTGACTCAATGGGTGTCAAACCTTGTGTCGGTCAATAAAAAGCAAGGCACGATTCGTGTATGTACCGATTTTCGTGATTTGAACAAGGCATGTCCAAAAGATAACTTTCCAACCCCATTCATTGACCAGATCATTGATGAATGTGACGATTGTGAAGCCTTTTCAGTCATGGATGGTTTTTTGGGATATAATCAAATCCAAATCAAACCTGAAGACCAACACAAAATGACATTCATTTGTCCGTGGGGTACATTCGCCTATCATAAGATTCCTTTTGGCCTAAAAAATGATGGAGCCACCTTCCAGCGGGCCATGTCTTTTGCATTTCACAACCTCAAACATATAGTTGAGGCCTATCTATATGATTTAGCATCACGCTCTCACAAGCAAAAGGATCATCCTACGCACCTCAGACTAATCTTCGAACGCTGGCGCTACTTCAGGATTCGCTTGAATCCCAACAAGTGCAGCTTTTGCGTCACGTCAGGATGTTTGTTAGGTTTCATCATATCAACAACAGGGATCATGGTCGATCCTCTTAAGGTGGAGGCAATAATCTAGTTCCCCCCCCCCACGCATAATCTTACAACTTCAAAGTCTTCAAGGCAAGGCGAACTTCTTACGACGCTTCATCGCCAACTATGCTAAAATAACCAAGGGCTTTATGCGTTTACTGAAGAAAGATGTTCCCTTTTTCTGGGATGAAGCCACTCAACGCTCTTTCGATGCATTAAAACACACCCTCACAACCGCACCTCTGCTATGGCCACCTAATTATAACAAAGATTTCTTATTATATCTGGCTGCCGCAGAGTCAACCATAGGCATGGTTTTAGTTCAGGAAGATGATTCATTTTCAGAATACGTGATCTATTACTTGATCCGAGGCCTTGTAGGATCGGAACTTAATTATTCCCATCTCGAAAAACTTGCGTTGGCAACAGTTCATGCTGTTCAACGGTTCCATCACTATGTTCTGTTTTGCAAGACCACCGTCGTTGCTGTCATGAATCCATTCCAGTACATGTTGACACAATGAGTTATAGGCAAAAAACTCAGTAGATGGATGGTCATCCTCCAATAATTTGACTTAGACTTCATTTCAGCAAAGTCCAAGAAGTCAATGGTCTTCGCAGAACTTATTTCGGAGCTTCCGGTTGAGTCAGGTGACATTGTACCTAAGGAATCGCCTATCCGGGGGGATATGTTTTTGATTGAATCTTCAGACCCATGGTACAGAGATATACTGATCTATCTCCATACTTTGAAGTTCCCCACCTCTGCTTCTCGTGACGAGTGTCGGCGGATACGCCATCAGGCTAAGAATTATCTCATACTCGATGATACGTTGTATCTGAGAGGTGTAGACTGCATCTTGAGTCGATGTCTCACTCATAAGGAGGCCGTCATAGTGCTCAACGATTGTCATACTGGATCTTGTGGTAGTCATTTATCTGGGTTGGCAACAACCCAAAAGATTTTACAAGCAGGTTACTTCTGGCCTACACTTATCAAAGATTGTATCGAGTCGGTCAAGAAGTGTCATCCATGCCAAATCTTCTCTCTGAAGATGAGGGAACATCCAACTCCTATGTTTCCTGTCATCACAGTTGGTCCCTTCACTAAGTGGAGGATTGATTACACTACATGCAACCCCCCATCAGCAAGGGGGCACCTCTATATCATTGTAGTTGTCGACTACTTCACTAAGTGGGTCGAAGCTATGCCAACATTTAAAGATGATGGAGAGACTGCAACTCTCTTCTTATTCAACAATATTATAGCAAGGTTCGACGTCCCGAGAGAGATTGTCACTGACCATGGCAGTCACTTTCAGAATCAAATGATGACCGAATTAACGTCAAAGCTTGGGTTACGACAAGAACATTCCTCACCTTACTACCCCCAAGCCAATGGGTAGGTGGAAGCTATAAACAAGACTCTCAAGATGATTCTACAGTGAACTATCAACTCAGCCAAGTCAAATTGGCATTTGATGTTATACTCAGCATTATGGGCATACTGAACATCAGTTAAGACTGCAACCGGTTTCTCACCTTTCCAACTCGTTTACGGGCTGGAGGCAGTGTTGCCCATCGAATGTCAAATCCCATCTCTAAAATTGGCAGTACATTTATTGCTAGACACTTCTCCACTTGAAGAACGGTTAGTACACCTTGAGCAGCTTGATGAGTAGCGTCGCGATGCGGCCCTGGACAACGAGGCTCATAAACATAAGGTCAAGTGTCAATATGATAGGTTCGTTCGTCCTCGGATTTTTTCTGAGGGCAACCTTGTCTTGGTCTATGACCAAGACAAGGACCCCCTGGGGGAAAGAAAGTTTAAACCCATGTGGTTCTTACCCTTCATTATCAAAGAGGTATTAAAAAAGGGCACTTATCATTTGGTCGATTTTGAAGGGAATGCTTTGGCGGAGCCTAGAAATGGGCTCTACCTCAAGAAGTATTACTCATAGAAAGGTCACTGTGGGTAACTTTTTGTAACATATGTATAGTCTTTGTACTATTACTTTTTT
>JASDQU010099926.1:154553-168004 GCA_032191745.1 Picea mariana
ATACAAAAAAAATTATATATATAACAAAAGACATAAAAATTACATATGAAAACAAAAAAACTACAAAGGTGGAGACTTATCCATCTCCCCTCGCTCCTCACTAGGAGGCACGGGTATCTCTGGATCTCTAGAGAAGTCTATCCCTGCATACGGGTAGTCCTCAATATCCAGGATCTATCGTGACATCCAAGAAAAAAATTCATCATCGAAGGACTCAATGGTCCTTCCACCACCCTATCGCGGCAGTAACACTGCCCATCTACACACTGTAGGGAAAGAGGCTAGATGTCCTTGTACTACAACCTGAGGACTGAAACACAGAACTCTCTCGAAAAAGAACGAACACAAGATAGTCCCAAACCCGAAGTTCCTCTGTGTCTGCTGTCGGCAATCTGTCAATTGCCTCTTCATACACTCCAGCAGTGTGGTACTCCAATCAAAAATTTGTGCATTCATGCACTGGATAGCATAGTTCATCTGTGCGGGTGAAGCCCGATGCACGACTGCTGAGCCAGTAATCCACCCAATAAGTAACAAGATAGTCTGTAGTGCTAAGTTGGTAATCTTTCTAATAGGTACCTAGGAACCTCTACGATCAGTCCTAGCCTCACAGTACTTAGCTACCAACTCCGAGATCTTGCTCGGCCCCGCAGGAAAAGTCTGGAAATTGACTGGTTCCCCTCTCCTTGAGAGGCCAGTCAGAAAGTAAATGTCCTCAGTGGTGGGCACCAAGGATTTCCCCTCTATCATGAACACCTCTGCATCAGGGTGCCAGTAATCAATCAAGGCATTTAGTAGCCTTGGTTGCGCGTGCATAAACGGACATAAAAAGAATTTGAGCAAACCGCACTGCATCAGCACGGCCACAACATTCGGATCTGCAGCAACCAACTCACTGATTTCCTCATGATCCCTTTCCCTCCATTGGACATACATCCTGCCAACACAACAAGGTAAAGGAGGGTAAATACTTCTTTTCATTGGTTTTTCCATCAATAGGGGGGGGTACACTCGGTCTGTCGAGGTGACAGTCATGTGTACCTAGGGTCGACCTTTTTGAGGTCGACGCCCACCCAAAAAATAACTTAAATGCTTAAATTGAAGTATTGAATAGCTAGATAAGGGAGTTTGTACTTACTTGGTCCAAGCAGAAGTTCGTTTCGTCCACTATAGCTCCTGGAATCATGATCTTTGGAAAATGGGTTCTTTTGGCTCCAGAGTCAATTTCCAAATCAGCAATGGTGATAATGAGCTGCCAACTTCTATTTATAGACTTTTTGGCCTCTTTTTGTCACTTTTTTGGCCCCCCTTATCAGTTTCTTTATACCAAAAACCATTTAGAGTGATCCAGGAGTTATATGGGAGGGATTTGATCAGGTATTGGAACAATTTTTATTTTTTTTTGAGTTTCGAAAAAATATTGACGGTCCATAAAAAAAATTATTTTTTCAAAAATCAACTTGAGCATATAGGGTAGGATATCACCCCAACTTTTGCATCTCATTGCCTTTTTCTTATGCTATAGGATTGATCCAATCAGGTTGTGACACAGAACCGTCATATCTTCTCTAGAAGTGTCGCGACTTGGTGGTAGAGCTTACCAAAACATGGATGCCCTAGGTAGGTCCTGGTTGCATTATGGTGTCCATGCCATTTCTAAAAACATTGTAGGCTCGGGAGTTCATATAGTCTTTCCTGAATACGATTTTGAGCCTCATTTGCATGAGTCTTTTCCACTCTTTGTCTTACCCTCAGGACTCCCAAAATATAATGGGTCTTCTTTTAAGCCCTTTTCGGACCCTCTAAAAATGAAAAGATTGCCGAGCGATCTTGTGACCTTTCACGCTCGTTAAACTGAAATTTGAAGTCATGTCTATTTGGTGGTAGTTTACCCCTTTTTCGGTCTGGACGGTCAACTGTATGAACAAAGGTATACTCTATCAAATTCCCATTCTTTAGAAGACTATTCTCAGGTATAATTTTATTCCTTTTTCGGGCCCGAGGGACTAAATTTACGAAAAAGAAACCCCCACAGAATCCATAGTTAAGCTCTTTTCAGACTCCATAAAATTGAAAAGATTGTCGAGTGACCTTATTCTTTCACACTCGTTAAATTGGTCGAGAAGAATATTCCTGACGGAGTCCATAGTTAAGCTTTTTTTAGACTCCTTAAAAGTGAAAAAATAGCTGAGTGATCTTGTCCTTGTCACACTCGTTAAAATGGTTTTGAATTGACGTCTAATCGGTGCGAGTTTATCCCTTTTTCAAACCAACTAGACTATTGTCGAAAAAGGTACCCCAGTGGAGTCTCCTTTTATGCTTTTTCAGACTCTCTAAATATGAAAAACCACCGAGCTTACCTTCTCTGGGCTCATTAAACTTACATCGAAGGACGTTACCATTGTGTGTTCTATCAACCGCATTTGCATACCTTATCCAGCATCCTTGTGATAGTTTGCTTCTGCGTCTTAACACCTTTGGCCGCCGGAGGATTTTTCTCGAGTATCATTTTACCAGAACATCTGTCTTGTCCTTGTGCCTTGAGCTTGTATGTTTGTCATACTTTTTCCTCCATTGTAACGTAATATTCCTTTATTCTTTTTCAAAAATTATCAGAAAGAACAAAAAAATCAAATATACCCCAAAAAGAGGATGGGAAAAGTATTTTCTTTATTGGCAGCATAATGAGTCACCCTTGGATGAAGCACATATGTCCGTTTGATCATCAGACTATGGGATGTAGTACGAACTTAGGAAAATTTTTCTCGCTATATAGAGTTGTATCCTCCACCGTTTGGTTACTCTTCCAAACATATGGAGAGTTTGCGTTGCCTCCTGCTTCGTAGACTTATGATTAACAGATATGTTTCCTAAGTCTTATCACTTGTTGTGCTATTATCCAAGGGAAGTTTGTCACTAAGCCTGAGTTGGCCCCTCTGCAATATGTCTCTTGTCCGCATACCCGGCCATCCTGAACATCCAATCAAGTCCTTGTTCGAAATCACCGAAGCCTTCAGTCCGCTCATCAAGATTATCAAGTCCATAACCGACGAGCCATCGAAGACCTCTAGGTAGTGCAGTCTTACACTCATATTACACACCTACCTGAGTTTTAGAAGATTTTTGAAGTTGTTGCTCGAGCTCTGAAGTACAGCCATCAGGCCGAATCAGCTTCTGGAAGATGGATACTCTATATGTATATCTTTTTGATTTCGAGATGTAGCTCCACTGTGTATTATTCGCAGCTACTCTTTATAGTTATTTGACATGGATCTACAGTGTATTTCATTGGTAGCCATGGTTCTATTTTATCTCGAGCATGGGTATGCCCGCCTTGGTGAGACATTTGTTATTTTGCAGATGGCACCTCCTGGTTCTTGATCCTTGGGCTCACTCATTCAGCACATTAGTACAGATTGGTAAAAGATTTATAATGTATTCCGTCCATCAGATGCTCTTCTGACCTCATACATTAGGGGGCATCTATTATAACCCTAAATTGNGTGTATTTCATTGGTAGCCATGGTTCTATTTTATCTCGAGCATGGGTATGCCCGCCTTGGTGAGACATTTGTTATTTTGCAGATGGCACCTCCTGGTTCTTGATCCTTGGGCTCACTCATTCAGCACATTAGTACAGATTGGTAAAAGATTTATAATGTATTCCATCCATCAGATGCTCTTCTGACCTCATACATTAGGGGGCATCTATTATAACCCTAAATTGCACCACACATGCTTACCTGGCATCAGGCCAATTCATATCCCTTCATTGCCAAAACATCTGCTGAACAACCTCTTTGAAAATCCTCTTGAGTCAAGGGCCACACACCCTAACCCATTACTGCACGTGTGTGCACGCTGGCAGGCCCACTACAGCCCACGTGTACCTAACAAAGAAGAAAAAGAGGAAAGTTGCCGACGAAACAAAAAGATATGGGTCAGTTAACTGAAACTCCCGGCCATGCATGGTCGAGGGTTCATCCAAAACCCTAGCTCCTTCTAGCCTATAAAAGAAGGGGTAGGGGTACCATTTGGAGAAGGAAAGAATATAGCGAAGAAACTCTTCCCATTTGCCAAATCCATTGTCCCAACCCTTTAGCGTTTCCTCAAGCCAAAGGAGAATTAATGCAAAGCAGTTGGAGGACAGAAGAGGAGGAGCCCAGGATCAGGATCAAGGAGCAGTGATTGTAAGTTGATTCATTTTTCAAATAATAAAATAATACTTTTCCCATCCCAATGCATGATTTATCTATGGTTTGTTTAATTTATGCTTAATTTCTAACCCTCAAGTAGAGAAGTAGCATGCATGCATAGCTGTTTGTCATGATTGCAGGTTATCTTTGGAAGGAGCAGTGCAAGTAAGCGGGCAAAATCACAATAGAGGATCTACACCAAACATCAGTAACAAGGTTAGTAGTTTATTTCCATGCATGTATTGTGAAAGAGGGTTTTGAGTTTTGGGTGGTAGGATAAAAAGTAATTTCTTTACGGTCAAAATCTTCATGCAAGTCTGACCCTAGTTTGCTAGTCCGTAGGGTTTTTTTCCCAACAACATTATTGAGAATATAGAAAACTTTGTAGACTGCATCCTCTCCAAAATTTATCTCATAGATTAGCTTGATTTAGCATAGTTTTGTTCATTTCTTGTACAATCGTCTTTTTCCTTTCAGCCACTCTATTTTGTTGAGGAGTTCTTGTAGATGAGAAGTGTATTCTTATTCCATGATGTTCATAGAATTCATTAAAATAATATTTGGTGAATTATCCTCCATTATCTGACCTTAGGGATTTGATATTCAAATCTATTTCATTTTCAACTAATTCTTTGAATTCTTTAGAATTCCCAAAGGATTTTGATTTATGCTCAAGAAAAGCTACCCAATTCATTCTTGTGTAATCATCAATGAATGATATGAAGCAATGATTACCTTGTAGACTTTGTGATTTGATTGGCCCATAGAGATCAGTGTGGATGAGTTCTAATGGTCTTGATGCTGAATATTCCTTGGTTATGAATCTCACTCTTATGTGCTTCCCATGTTGACAATGTTTACAAATTGGCTTTTAGGGCTTAATGATTTTTTTCATTCATCTTACTATCTAGTTGTTACTAAACTTGACTAAGTTTTCAAAGATTAAATGTCTCATTCTCTTATTCCATAACCAACTTTCATCTGTATATCCTACACAACATACTTCTCTTCCAATTTTAATTATAATGTACACATTGTTTGGAGTTCTAATTGTTGTTTTTACCAATCTGCTAGTGTTGTATTTTCTTATTTGGCATTCCTAGGATTTAAGCAGGAGTGTGTGTCCCTAGTCACATAGTTGGATGATACTTAGAAGTTCATTATTTAAATCTTCGACTAGAAGAACATTTTATGTTGTGGCATTCTGAGTTCCAAGGTTGATTTTACCTTTCCCAATTATCTTGGCAAATTTATTATCTCCAAATGAAACACTTCCTTCCTCCCCTCTCTTTAGCACAAGAAATTTGTTTTTATCACCATTCGTATTCCTTGCACATCCAATATCTATTTACCAATATATTTCTTTGTTTTGAGCATGCATTGTTAGATATAATTCTTTTGTAGAACTCTTCTCTTGTTTCTTCCTCCACACTTTGATGGTATCGTTGACAACAATTTGTTTGTCAATAGGGGTCTGTATCCAACTTTTGTAATTATGATATTTTTGGCCAAAATTATGGGATTTATAACATTCAATATTGTACTTCAACAGTGGAAAAAATGAATTCATGCTTCTATTGTCAATATGATTTATTACTTTGTTATTCACATAATTATTTCTTGGAGCATTGTACATGCATCCATTCATTATTTTGTCATTTATTGGATATGATCTTCAGTCTATTTCCTTATGTCCATAATTGTTAAATGAAAAAAAGTTACCGAGAAAGAGATATTCATGTTGGAATACTGAGTTAGGGGGTTGAATTAGTATGAGAACTTATTATCACTTTTAATCATAATATGTATTCTTTAACTTTATCACTAGTATTCAATGGTTTATAATTTTTGTAGTCAATAATGTATTACATCATAAACAATGTCATCCATCATAGCATAATAAACAACCATATAGAAACATCCACAAATACACAGTACACAAGAATTTACGTGGAAACCCAAATGGGAGAAAAACAAAAAATGATTTTCTTATATGTCAGAAGAAATACATTCATAAGAAGCAACAAATTCCTTATTTTACAGCTACAAATAGAAGGAGGATCCAACCTGAAGGAATCTCCAACTCCCCAATTCTCTGTTTCCAACTGAAAGGATGTTACAACCACCTTTACTTTCCCCATCAAACTTCCCAAAAATATAAGTGTAGACCAAATTTTCACTACCATAATCATTGCCATTGTCAACATATCACTATCAACCTGTCATATCATCTTATCACATCAACCTGTCAAAACAACCTATGACATCAACCTATCACAAAAACATGTCACATCAACCTGTCACAACAACCTATCACATCAACCTATCTCAACAACCTGTCACATCAATCTCATCAACCAAAGTTGATCTGATCACCAAGATCAATCACCAAGACAACTCTCAACCATATGCATAATATCACCAAGATGTGCATCAAACAAGACCAACTATAATCTCATAAATCATATACCAAGAACACCAAGAACCTATCTCAACCATATTCCCAACATCCATAAACCATGCAACAAATGTGTACTAATCATATACCAATATCACTAACAAATTCATCTAACAATGCACCAAAATATATACCAATATAATGTAGATATGCACCAACAATGTGCCTCAATAGATATTCCTCAAAACATACATTACATCATATACCAAACCTCACAAAGTCATGCCTCATGCATGCTCCACAACAACACTAAGATAAAATCTCAAAATATAACCATCAACATACCTTTAACTCTGTAGTAACCCTATTGTATCTTATCTCTAACAAGATCTCTAACAAACATACTTGTAGTATCTCCTCAGATCTTGCAACTTGGAACAAGCTTCTTCTTCTTTTCTCTTTTACAGATTCATGACTTTCTCACTTATGACCCGTGAATATCCACTCTTTTCACCTCTATGACCTGGGTACATCCACACTCTTCTTAGCTATAACCGGTGGATGACCTACCCTCGTTTTTCTCACTAAAAACCGATGTACATCGATGTTTTATTTGACTCGGACTCAAGTAAATCCATGCTTTGATGAACTGTGACCCATGGATACCTTAGAAAACATATTTCATTCACATTCTCTGCAGCTCTAAAACTTTATCTCCTTTAGACCTTCACTACCTCAGACCTGTCACTTCAGATTCATACTAGATCACTTCACATAGATATATATTCAATAGAAATTTTGTACGTGTATATAAAAAATGAGAGTCTCTTGATTTCTTATTTATATTTTACAAGTGACTTCATTTAGGGGTTAACTTGTAATTTTTTTAATCCATTTTCCTTATTTTAGGGCTAACCATCAATTTCTTGTTGTAACCACTTTATCTTTTATTAATTACTTATTACAACCACTTTACCCTTGATTAATGACTTATAAATTTTTGTTGACCTTTCTTCCTTAGTTTATGGCCAATTCATACTTACTTGTTGTAACCACTTTACCCACTTTACCTTTGATTAATTACTTGTTACAACCAATCTACCCTTGAATAATGACTTGCAACTTGTTGTTGACCTTTCTTCCTTAATTATGGACAAGTCATACTTACTTGTTGTAACCACTTTACCCTTATTAATTTCGTGTTACAACCACTTTAACCTCAACCAATAACTCACTAACTTATTGTGCATCCATACAGAAGCTTCATGTAGAATTCTTCAACCTTTGACATCAACTACTATTTTTTGTCATCAATGACAACTAACTCACCAACTAACTCAACAACAATATTGAAAAAACCAATAACTCACTAACTTCTTGTGAAACAATCTAGAATATTCTTGTATACTTCTTTCAACTTTTGACATCAACTACTCTTGTTGACATAAATTACAACTAATTTTCCAAAAATCTCCCCTTTTGGAATTGATGTAAATACTAATGGCATGCATTGATTCAACACTCATGCTCATATACACTTGATCCTCATGTGACCATCATTCACCTGTAACTATGTCATTTCTCTTTTCTCTCCTATGTCATTTCTCTTTTCTCTCCCCCTTTTACATCAATGGAAAATGGTCTCTCCTTTTGGGGTTTCTCCCCCTATCTTCATGCTTCTGATCTTTCTTTCCTGATCTTTCTCTTTTTCCTTCCTTTTACATCATGGGAAAATGGGTAACTCTCTTTGTCGATATGTCTCCCCATGACTTCATGTTTCTGATCTAATATCTCTATATCCATGCCTTTGTTCTTTCTTTCTCTGAAAATTTCTTTGGATGTTCTTTCTTCTTCTCTTCCTACTTCTATTTGTCTCCCTCTTTGACAATGGGTAACTCTCTCTAGGATTGGTCCCCCTATCTTCACTCTTTTGATCTCTTCCTTAATGATTTCTATCCCCTAGACTTCTCTGCAAGATGTCGTATATATCAAATGTATGGCTTCCTATACCTTCCTCTCTTCTGAATATTTTTTCCATTGGTTCTTCCTCTTGTAATCAATTGACATATATAAAAAGAATTCAAAATTTCTAGCATGAAAATAACTAGATGATATTAATGTCATAATCATTGAACATTCTCTGAACCAATCTCTAAATCCATTATCTCATCCACTATCATATGTCTATCCAAACCTATGAAGTGTTATTATGAATCCATCTATGTCCATATTTCACAAAATGTCCATAACTCTGTGACTCAAATATCCAAAAACTTTACCCATCTATTACTGTACTATTATGGACACTTCTTTGTTGTGACTAATCATCATATATTCCTATTTATTCAACTGAATCAAATGTGTCCACTGATATTCTCTATCTGCAAATCAAAATCTACATGTATAGAACAATCGGTATTGAAGATATCCCTTCCTAAACACATACATGAAATACAATCATAAACTTATTCCCATGTAAGTGCCAATTGATACATGCATGTGTATGTTCTCCAAAAAAAAAAGGTTACAAGACATTCTACACTTATTTCATCAAACCATTCTAAACTTTTTCCCCAAATTCTATAAATACTTCAAATTTGTTCAAAAGATGGTTCTTTGATCTGTAGTAGCTACTACATAGAATCCCCCTCTTCAATATTCATGTTACCCAGAGTCTCCAAGCCAGGTGACTCAAAAAATGGAGGAATCCACCCTAATTCAGAGTAATATTCCTATTCATTTGTAGACTCATCATCCTTCTGAACTCTGACTTCTTCCTTTTTCTTGTGGACTCATTGTGATCTTACACTGCAATTCCTAAAAGTACAATCTCTTGGGCATGTTGTTTAGTCACCTGCTCTCTTTGTTTTTTTTCACTATTGCCAATTCTGTGATCTCCGGGACATGTTCTTTATCTAAATGTCCTATTTGTTTTCCATTTTTTCGCCAAACTTTGTTGTATATGACATCTTCCTTTTTTCCTATAGAATTTTCTTAATATCATACTATTTCCGATCCTGGGAGTATGACTTCTGGGTGTCCTTCATTCATCTTCTCTTTATTTACCTATTCGTGTTTTCTTTTCCATACTTTATTATATATGATATAAGGGTTCTCTTTCATATAAGTATCCATCATGCTTCTACAATAACGAGCTATGTGGTGATAGTTGTATAATTTGTCATATTCAATGTTATGTGGGGCCACATAAGCATTTATTGCTTGAACATTTCTTACATTAGACCTACAATCTACAACTTTATGTCCAAAGTTATTTTAATAAAAATAATGAACATAAAATAAATTTACCTACTTGTGAGTGAATGATATGCTTTGTGGTGTGGTCCTTCGGAATTACTGCCTTGGTTGATCATGATCATGATTGAAGCTTCTTTGTGACTTGAATGTGGAGGGTCTTGTTGAATATGTATCTCTATCATTTTTCCTTGATTATGGGTGACCATGATTCCTTCCTTTGAGTACTTCTACACAACTCTTACTCTTTTTCTGATCCTTGTTTTCTGTCATCCTGTAGTGCTTCTCTTCAACATTCTCTATTGACGATGTGAATGTCTCTATCTCTTCAACATTCTTGTTGATATTCACAATTTTAACTCTCAATGTGACAAATTCTTCTTCAAGATTCTTAACCTCTTCTTCTTTCTTGTTCATATGAATGTTCATGACATCTTTCGGTCTATTTGATTCTTCAATTTGGATCTTCAAGGATATGATTTCATTCTCAAGTCTTCTTTCTTCTCAACCAAATTTTGTTTCAAGAATATTTAATTCATTGGTTCTTTCCTTAAGATGAAATATTAAAATATTATCTCTCTTCTCTTCTTCCTTTATTTCAGTTTCCAAAAAATGGTTCTCTTTTATTGCTTCCTTTCTTAGTGTTGCTATTTTAGCTTCCAAACAATACTTGTCTTCCATGTCACTTTTGTGCGTTTATTCAATCTTGTCGGCTTGTTCTAGCTGAGCTTTGAGTTTCATGATGACCTATTGGGATTATTCAAAACTTTCTTTATAATTCCTCTTGATTAATTGTTCCTCAAGAGACTTGTTCTTATTCCTTTCTTTTGTCAATTCGTCTAAAGCACTGATCAACTCTGCTTCAAGGTATACTATTCCTTCTTCATAATCTTCTTCTTTTAATTTTTTCTGACATGATGAGCATATTTATTCTTGTTATGTTCTTTCGTATTCTTTAGCATTCTCTAGATTTGAGATGGGAAATTCCTTAAAGTAGAGATTTATGTAACTTATCCCAAAGTTATTTAGTTGATGAAAAATTTACAACCTTTTCTCTTAGCACATCAGGTAATCCTTCTCAGATCAAATCCTTTGTTATTTTGTTGTTTATTTTCAATTCCTTCTTGGATATTGTTTTTGGATTATTTTTAGGGGTGTATCCCCTAAGAAATGAGTACCAAACATCATATCCCTATTCCTTTAGAAACGTTTTTATTATGTTGTTCCACAACTCATACTACATACCATTCTCACCATCAAACTATGCTATTCCATTTCGATACAAACTATTTCCCTCGATGATCTTCCATATAGTGGTTAAATTGTTTTCTTAAAGGACCTAATTTGATACCAATTGTTGGAATACTAAGAAGGGAGGTGAATCAATATGAACTCTTATTATCACTTTTAATCACAATATGTATTATTTAAATTTATCATTAGGATTCAATGGTTTTTCATTTATTTATTCAATACATTATTGTATCATAAACAATGTCATCCATCAATGCATAATAAACTACCATATAAAAACATCCACAAATACACAGTACACCATAATTTACATGGAAACCAAAATGGGAGAAAACCATGGAATGATTTTCTTATATGTTAGAAGAAATACATTCATAGGAAGAACAAACTTCCTTATTTTCCAGCTACAATTGGAAGGAGACTCTAACCCCCTAGTTTTCAGGCTCCAACCTGAAGGAATCTCAAACTCGCCAATTCTCTAGCTCCAACCTGAAGGAGGATACAACCCCCTTTCCTTGCCCCATCCAACCACCCAAAAATATAGGTGTAGACCAAATTTGCACTACCACAATCACTTCCATTTTCAACTTCTCACATCAACCTATCACATCAACCTATCACAACAACTTGTCACATCAAACCATCACAAAAACCTATCACAACAACCTATATCAAAAACCTGCCACATAAATCTCATCAACCAAACCAAATCTAATCACCAAGACAAATCTCAACCATATGCACAATATCACCAAGATGTGAATCAAACAAGACCAAAATAATCTCATATATCATATACCAAGAATGCTAAGAACCTATCTCAATCATATTCTCAACATACATAAAACATGTACCAAACATGTACTAATCATTTACCAAGATCACCAACAAATGCCTCTAACAATGCACCACAAGATATACCAATATAAAATATATATGCACTAGCAATGTGCCTCAACAGATCTTCCTCAAACCCTACATTACAACATATACCAAACATGTAAGAGGGTATATACCAAACCTCACAAAATCATGCCTCAAGCATGCTCCACAACAACACTAAGATACAATCTCAAAACATAACCATGAACATACCTTTAACTCTATAGTAACCTTGTTATATATGATCTATGACAAGATATCTAAAAAACATACATGTAGTCTCTCCTTAGATCTTGCAACCTGGAACAATCTTCTTCTTTTCTCTTTTTTATAGATCCGCAACTTGCTCACTTATGTGTAATGTCCCCCACCTCTTAGAGAGGTGATGAGGAGACTCAGTGGCCTGGGAACCCCCACTAGGTCATAGTCTCACACTGAAGGGGGGAAATTCAAAGAAGTTAAAAGTTATATTTTTAAGTTGACTTAAGAAAGGAAAAGGATAAAGGAGTAAAAGATAACTCAACAGAAGAATAGAAGATTAACCCTGGGAGTTAACCTAACTCAACAGAGAATTAGAAGGAAAAGTATAAGTAAGAGGCCGGGGTGCACCTATTACTCATTGTAGTTTTGGATTAGCATTTGCTATTGCTCTTGAGCATTCAGTTTGGGGGTTTGTTGTACAAACCCTTGTGAGCAACTCAGTGGTGAAATATCCACTCACCTTGTTTCGCAGCTTGGTCTCGGGGATGAAAAACTCCTCCACACCATTCTAGTCTCAGCCCATATCCATCTAGTGCTTTATAAGGGGCAGAANGAAAAGTATAAGTAAGAGGCCGGGGTGCACCTATTACTCATTGTAGTTTTGGATTAGCATTTGCTATTGCTCTTGAGCATTTAGTTTGGGGGTTTGTTGTACAAACCCTTGTGAGCAACTCAGTGGTGAAATATCCACTCACCTTGTTTCGCAGCTTGGTCTCGGGGATGAAAAACTCCTCCACACCATTCTAGTCTCAGCCCATATCCATCTAGTGCTTTATAAGGGGCAGAACCATTAGTTTGAGGGATTTTCTGGACGGTTATCATCATTCTACATTTGTCTGCAGATTGGGACGTCTTGGAGCCATAGGGGACGTCCTGTAATTCAGTAAAACTCAGATCTAGGGAGATCTTCTTGAGATATGAGTCCGAAAATTCTCCCACAGGATTCTCATAGCCCAATATATATTCTTGGAGAGTTCCAGAGCATTTGGAGGCCTCCTTCATCAGGGCCGAACCAGCTAGGGTTTCAGTCATCCAGTGGGGCACCCCATTCAATGGGAAATTCAGATCTATAGAGATTGAGAGGGAGCTTGGAGATTCAGGCACCTGGGTTATTCTTACCATTGCCAGATATATATTCTTGGAGAGTTTCAGAGCATTTGGAGGCCACCTTCATCAGGGCCAAACCAACTAGGGTTTCAGTCATC
>JASDQU010099926.1:172324-254038 GCA_032191745.1 Picea mariana
CTCTCAAAGCTAAGATCCTGCATGCATGTCATAACTCACCAGTAGCGGGGCATCAAGGCATCAGTAAGACATACAGGCAGGTGAGAGAAAGGTTTGCATGGAAAGGCCTCAAGGAAGATGTGATGAAGCATGTCAAAGAATGCACTACATGCCAAGAAAACAAGGATGAGCACACACACTCTGCAGGACTATTGTAGCCCCTACCTATTCCAGAGCACAAGTGGGAAAGTATGTCCATGGATTTCATCACCGGGTTGCCCAGAGCACAGGGGAAAGATTGCATTTTCATGGTGGTAGACAGGTTGACGAAGTTTGCACACTTTTTTCCCATAGCCACAGACTTCAGTGCAGCACAGGTGGCCGAATTATTTTTCAGAGAGGTGTTCAGACTACACGACCTACCCAAGACCATCATCAGTGACAGGGACAGTAGATTCATGAGTACGTTTTCGCAGGAGTTGTTCAGATTAGTGGGTACAACATTGACTCCTAGTACTAGCTATCACCCTAAGACGAATGGTTATACTGAGATAGTCAACAAATGGGTGGAAGGTTACCTCAGAAACTATGTAGCAGGACAACAGAAAGCATGGGTCAGATGGTTACATTTGGGAGAATATTGCTACAACACCACCCAACATATGTCCATTGGCATGTCACCCTTCAGAGCGTTATATGGCTATGATCCTTTATCATTTGTGGAGATTGCATTTGGTGACAGCAGTGTTCCGATGGTACAGGATTGAATATAGCAAAGCCAAGACATTCTCAGGGAATTGAAGGATCATTTACAGAGGGCGCAAAACCAGTAAAAGGTCCAAGCAGACAAGCACAGAGTTGATCGTACCTTTGAAGTTGGTGATTTAGTCTATTTGAGGTTGCAACCATACAGGCAGGCCTCCATTAAAAGAAGCGGAGCTGAGAAACTGCAACCACGTTTCTTTGGACCTTACAGATTCAACAGGAGGATAGGGGCAGTAGCTTATGAGCTAGAGCTTCCATAGGGTAGAAAAATTCACAACATCTTCCATGTCTCGTGCCTTAAGAAATCCCTCAATCAACATGTCAGGCCTATTGAGGCATTACCTCCCATGGATGAGGAGGGACAACTTGTTTTGATTCCAGAGGAGGTGTTAGAAGTCCGAGAGAAGAGGCTCCGAAACTGAAGCATCAAGGAGTATATGATCAGGTGGAAGGATTTACCCATTGAGGATGCCACTTGGGAGCAGGAGCACGTGGTTAGAGAAGCAGGTTTGGAATTGCTTGAGGACAAGCAATTTCAAGCAGAGGAGACTATAATGTCCCCCACCTCTTAGAGAGGTGATGAGGAGACTCAGTGGCCTAGGCACCCCCACTAGGTCATAGTCTCACATTGAAGGGGGGAAAGTCAAAGAAGTTAAAAGTTATATTTTTAAGTTGACTTAAGAAAGGAAAAGGATAAAGGAGTAAAAGATAACTCAACAGAAGAATAGAAGATTAATTCTGGGAGTTAACCTAACTCAGTAGAGAATTAGAAGGAAAAGTATAAGTAAGAGGCTGGGGTGCACCGATTACTCATTCTGGTTTTGGATTAGCATTTGCTATTGCTCTTGAGCATTCAGTTTGGGGGTTTGCTATACAAACCCTTGTGAGAAAATCAGTGGTGAAATATCCACTCACCTTGTTTCGCAGCTTGGTCTCGGGGATGAAAGACTCCTCCACACCATTCTAGTCTCAGCCCATATCAATCTAGTGCTTTAGAAGGGGCAGGACCATCAGTTTGAGGGATTTTCGGGAGGGTTATCATCATTCTACATTTGTCTGCAGATTGGGACGTCTTGGAGCCATAAGGGACGTCCTGTAATTCAGTGAAACTCATATCTAGGGAGATCTGCTTGAGATCTGAGTCCGAAACTTCTCCCATGGGATTCTCATAGCCCGATCTATATTCTTTGAGAGTTCCAGATCATTTGGAGGCCTCCTTCATCAGGGCCGAACCAGCTAGGGTTTCAGTCATCCAGTGGGGCACCCAGTTCAGTGGGAAATTTAGATCTATGGAGATTGAGAGGGAGCTTGGAGATTCAGGCACCTGGGTTATTCTTACCATCGCCCGATATATATTCTTGGAGAGTTTCAGAGCATTTGGAGGCCATCTTCATTAGGGCCGAACCAACTAGGGTTTCAGTCATCCAGTGGGGCACCCCATTCAGTGGGAAATTCAGATCTACGAAGATTGAGAGGGATCTTGGAGATTCAGGCATGTGGGTTATTCTTACCATCACCCGATCTATCAATTGGAATATTTCTTAGGGTGATTGGACACTTTTGGCAGCAGGGCCGAGTTATTGAGGGTTTCAGCCTTCTATTGTTGCATGGCATTCTTTAGCTGGATAGTTTGGCATTCAGATCTTCTTGTATTGATCTTCATTTCTTATTCAGCCTTTGGAGGCATTATTTTGTATTAGCGGGATCATTTTGTAGAAACTCATATCTATTTCTTGTACGGCCATTTGAGGTTTATGCCAGATCGGCCATCTATTGTATTGATGTTACATTGCTCATAATAAAAAGGTCAGATCTTTGCTTGTGCTTCTACATCTTGAATATATTGTGATATCCATGTGTTGATGAATCTTGTATGCACTTAATAACTCAATAAATTAGTAGTAGTTAGTGATTCCAAGAAAGAATTTGGCTTGGGATCATTACATTAGTATAAGAGCCTCGATCCTCCAAACCTGTGGAGAGATCGGTGCATGCAGAAGTACAGGGGAACTGGTATGGGTCGAAGGAAGATAAACAATAGTGAAATAGAGGTAGAAATAGAAGGGTCAGGAGACGACCATGAGCCTCAGGGCTTGGCTCTCTTAGTAACTGAATTTGGTAAGTTCCAACAAAACATGAACCGCACAGAAAGCACATNCCATCTATTGTATTGATGTTACATTGCTCATAATAAAAAGGTCAGATCTTTGCTTGTGCTTCTACATCTTGAATATATTGTGATATCCATGTGTTGATGAATCTTGTATGCACTTAATAACTCAATAAATTAGTAGTAGTTAGTGATTCCAAGAAAGAATTTGGCTTGGGATGATTACATTATGATCCACGCATATCTGCTATTTTCACCTCTATGACCTGTGTACATGTGCACTCTTCTCCACTATAACCTGTGGATGGCCTACCTGCATTCTACACACTGAAAACTTGTGTACATTCATGTTTTATTCGATTGTGACTCACGTACATATGTTCTTTGATGAAGCTTGACCCACAAATACCTCAACAAAACTAGTTCAATCACATTCTCTGCAACTCTAAAAATTTCTCTCCTTCTGACATTTGCTTCCTCAGAACCGTCACTTCAGCTTCATACTAGATTACTTCACAACGATAGATATTCAATAGAACTTATGTATGTGTGTTTAAAAAATGAGAGTCTCCTAATTTCTTATTTATATTTTCTAAGTGACTTCATTTGCAGGCTAACTTGTAACAATTTTACCCACTTTCCCTATTTTAGGGCTAACCCTCAATTTCTTGTTGTAACCACTTTACCTTTGATTAATTACTTGTTACAGCCACTTTACCCTTGATTAATGACTTGAAACTTGTTGTTTACCTTTCTCCCTTATTATATGGACAAGTCATACTTGTTGTAACCACTTTACCCACTTTACCTTTGATTGATTACTTGTTACAACCACTTTACCCTTGATTAATTAATTGCAAGTTGTTGTTGAAATTTCTTCTTTATTTTATGGCCAATTCATACTTACTTGTTGTAACCACTTCACCCTTATTAATTTATTTTTACAACCACTTTAACCTCAACCAATAACTCACTAAATTATTTTGTAACCATCTAGAAGCTTCTTGTAGACTTATTCAAGCTTTGACATCAACTACTCTTAGTGAAATAAATGACAACCAAATCACCAACTAAATCAACAAAAATATTGACCAAACCAATAACTCACTAAATTCTTTTGCAACCATCTAGAAGCTTCTTGTAGACTTATTTCAACCTTTGAGATCAACTAGTCTTGTTGACATCAATGACAACTAACTCTCTAAAAATCTTCCCTTTTTTCAATGATGGAAACACTAATGGAATGAATTTATTCAACACTCATGTTGATATCATCTTGCTTCTCATGTGACCATCACTCACCTGTAACTACAACATTTCTCTTTTCTCTCATATTCCATTTCTATTTTCTCTTCTCCTTTGACATCAATGGAAAAGGGTCTCTCCTTTTGGGGTTTCTCCCCCTGTCTTCATGCTTCTTATATTTATTTCCTGATATTTCTCTTTCTCCTTCCTGTCACATCATGGGAAAATGTGTAACTCTCTTTACCGATATGTCTCCCCCTGACTTCATGTTTTTGATTGGATCTCTATATCTCCAAGCTTTAGTTATTTTATTCTCTGACAATTTCTCTAGATGCTCTTTCTTCCTCTATTTTTTTTTTTGTTTTTCTCCCTCTTTGAAAAGGGGTAACTCTCTATGGGGCTTGTTCCCCTATTTTCACTCTTCTGATCTCTTTCTTTGACGATTTATATCCCCTTGACTTCTCTGCAAGATTTCATGTAGATCAAATGTGGGGCTTCCTGTACCTGCCTCTCTTCTAGAGGTTTTGTCCAATGGTGTTTCCTCTTGTAACCAATTGACATATATAAAAATAATTCAAAATGTAATTCATTCAAAATCACTAGATGATATCAATGTCATAATCATTCAACATTCTTTGAACCAATCTCTAAATCCATTCTCTCATCCACTGTCATATGTTTGTCCAAACCTACTAAGTGTTATTACGAATCCATCTATGTCCATATGTCACAAACTCTTCATAACTCTACTACTTAACTAACCACAATATTGACCTATCTATCATTGTACTATTATCAATACTTCTCTGTTGCAACTAATCATTGCGTATTCATGTTTCTTCAAATGGAATCAAATGTGTCCAATGGTATTGTCTATCTACAAATCAAACTCTACATGTCTATAAAAAACAATATTGAAGATATTCCTTCATGAATACATACATGGAATACAATCATACACTTATTCATGTGTAACTGCCAACTTATACCTAGATGTGTGTGTGATCCAAAAACAAATTTTTACAAGAAATTCCAAACTTTTGTCATCAAACTATTATGAACTTCTTTCCCAAATTCTGAAAATACTTCAATGATGATCGGAACATTGTTCTTTGATCTGTAGTAGATAATTCATAGACTACCCCTCTTCAATATTCATGTTACTGGTAGTCTCCAAGCAAGATGACTCAAAAAAATGGAGGAATCCTCCCTAATGCAGAGTAATTTCCCTCTTCATCTGTAGACTCGTCATCTTTGGGCTACATCAAAACTTTCTTGAGAATTATTCTTGACTAATTGTTCCTGAAGAGAGTTGTTCATATTCCTTTATTTTTCTAATTTTTCTAAATCTTTGACCAACTATGATTCAAGGTCTATTATGCCTTCTTCACCATATTCTTCTTCAAAATTAATCTCACATGATGAGCATATTTCTTCTTGTTTTGTTCTTGCATATTATTTAGCATTCTCTAGATTTGAGATGGGAGGTTACTTAAAGTAGATATTATGTAACTTATCCCAAATTTCTTTAGTTGATGAATGTTCTCCAACCTTGTCTCTTACCGGATCAGGTAATCCTTCCTAGATGAAATCCTTTTCTATTTTGTTGTTTCTTTTCAATTCCTTCTTGGATATTGTTTTATGGATTCTTTGTAATGATGTATCTTGTAACATATAAGTACTAAAAATAATATCCATGTTCCTTTAAAAACATTTTCATTATGTTTCTCCACAACTCATATTATAGACCATTGTGACCATATAACTATGGTATTCCATTTCTATACAAATTGTTTCTTTCCATGATCTTCCTTCCATTGGTTAAACTGTTTTCTTGAATAATCTACTCTGATACCAATCATTGGAATGCTAAGAGGGGGGTTGAATCAATATGATCACTTAGTATCACTTTTAGTCACAATATGTATTCTTTAACTTTATCAACAATATTCAATGGTTTAACATTTATGTATTCAATACATCATTGCATCATAAACAATGTCATCCATCAGTGCATGATAAAAAACCATAAATAAGCATCCAAAAATACATAGTACACCACAATTTATGTGGAAAACCAAATGGGAGAGAACCATGGAATTATTTTCTTATATGTCACAAGAAATACATTCATAGGAAGCACCAACTTCCTCATTTTCTAGGTACAAATGGAAGGAGGATCCAACTTGAAGGAAGATTCAACTCCCCAATTTTGCGGATCCAACCTGAAGGAGGCTACAACCCCATTTCCTTTCCCCATCCAACCACCCAGAAATATAATTGTAGACCAAATTTGCACTAGAACAATCACTGTCATTGTCAACCTATCACTGCCAACATGTGATATCAACCTGTCACATCAACTTGTCACAACAACCTGTCACATCAACCTATCTTAACAACCTGTCACATCAATATCATCAACCAAACCAAATATAATCACCAAGATCAATCACCAAGACAACTCTCAACCATATGCAAAATATCACCAAGATGTGGATAAAACTAGACCAAATATAATATCAAAGATCATATACAAATATCATGAAGAACCTATCTCAACCATATTCCCAACATCCATAAGCCATGTACCAAACGTATACTAATCATATACCAATATCACCAACAAATTCCTCTAGCAATGAACCACAAGATATACCAATATAATCTAGATATGCACTAGCAATCTTCCTCAATAGATCTACCTCAAACCATACATTACAACATACAGAAAACATCCAAGAGGCTATATACCAAACCTCACAAATTCATGCCTCAAGAATGCTCCACAAAACCACTAAGATACAATCTCAAAACATAACCATGAACATACCTTTAACTTTGTAGTAATTGTATTGTATTTGATCTCTGACAAGATACTTGACAAACATACCCGTAGTCTCTCCTCAGATCCTAAAACCTAGAACAAGCATCTTCGTCTTTTCTATTTTCACAAATTTGTGACTTTCTCACTTATGATAAGTGGATATCCATGTTTTTCACCTCTACAACTTGTGTACATCAACACTCTTCTCCACTATAACCCACATATGACATACCCGTGCTCTTCTCATTGACAACCCATGTACATCCATTTTGTCTTCCACTGTGACTCGCGTACATCTTCACTCTGATAAATGGTTACCCATGTATACCTCAAAAAAACCAGTTTAGTCACATTCTCTACAGCTCCAAAACTTTCTCTCCTTCAGACCTTTGTTGCCTCAGACCTGTCAATTCAGATTCATACTAGATCACTTCACACACACACATAGATATTATATATATATATATATATATATATATACACTCAATAGAACTTTTGTATGTGTGTGTAACAAATGACATTCTCTTGATGTCTTATTTATATTTTCCATGTGACTTCATTTAGGGGATAACTTGTTATTGTAGACTTCTTCAACCTTTGACATCAACTACTCTTGTTGACATCAATGATAACTAACTCAACAAAAATATTGACCAAACCAATAAATCATTAATTCTTGTGCAACCATCTAGAAACTTCTTGAATACTTCTTTCAACCTTAAACATCAACTACTCTTGTTGACATCAATGATGGCTTCTTTTGTATAAAAATCATCATTTGAATTGTTACTTGATTTTTCTTTTCTTCTGTTAGTCTTATTTGAGGATTTGAATGCTACTTCATTTTTAGGTACTTCTTATTGTCCTATTCGCATCTCATAGGCTATAATAATTCCATGCAATTCATCCATTGTTAATTTATCCAAATATTTTATATCTTCAAGAGATGATATCTTAGAATTGAATCTCATAGGAAGTGGCCTGAGTATTTTTTTCACAATGAATTTTTCATACACTTTCTCACCTTAGCTTATGATGATGTTTACAATTCCATCTACATGAAGAAGATATGTTGCGATGTTTTCTTCTTCATTCATCTTCAGGATTTCAAATTCACTCCTATGAGTTTGTAGTTTTTCTTTCTTGACTTTATCATCTCCTTCATAAATGTTCTTCAGTTTATCCCACACCTCCTTTTCATATTTGTAGTGCATAAGATTAAGATGGATATCGGTGGCCACCCACCTATTTCAACTGGCTCACATGCATTTTTCATCATTGGAATTTATTTCCTATATTTTTGAGTCCTAAACTTTTGGGGCCATTTTGAGGTCCTAAAAATTTTTTTTGGGTACCACCATAGTCATACTATAGATGAAGTTAGAGTGTGATGATAGAATGTCTAGTCCTTGGATAGACCTTTCCAATGGGATATTGTGCGCCTAAAACATAAATATTATGAAAAAGTTATGACCATGAGAAGTTGTTGTACCAATTTACCCCATCGAGGCCCACATGAATTTTGGTGCTTCATCTCCACATTGGGGCCACAAACCTTTTGTATTTTCATCTTCCGAGGGCTAGTTTTTTGTATTTTTAGGGTTTTTCCATTTATGTTAAAAAGGGATTTTTAGCCTCATTGTACTCATATTATTGTGAATGAGCATAGCCATCACATATCTTCTCGAATATATGATGCCACCATTATAGTGAGTCATTCACTCTATAATTTTATAGGTTATGTCCATTCTCTCATTAATGAAAATTGTGTGTTACTATATCTCTGTGTTTATTGCAATATTTATACGTATCTCGCAATATCTCTATATCTTTAATTGTTATATCTCCACCTTCATTCCATTCTCAAAATAAATATGAATCAGTGGTATCAAAGAAGGTTGTTCATTTTCATTTGTTAGTGCATGTAATGTCCCTTTCCAAATAGGCACTCTAGAGAGGAGGCTCAATGATCTAAACAACCCCGTTAGACTATAGCCAAAGACAGAAAGGGGTAAACAAGGTTACTAGAGGTCACTCTAGCCAAGGGTGTTATAATTTGAAAGTGAAATTGAGCTAAAAGTGACTAAAAGTTCTTTTTATCCAACTTGAGCTAAAAATAAAACAGATGAGCTAAACATAGAGTCAACAACAAATTAGGGTTTCGGGAAGCTACAAGAGAAGGTAAAGAGACCTAATTCATGATTATGAAGATTTTGACTTGTCACTAACGAGAGACATACCCTATTCACTGGGAAGGTCACATAGGTCTTCCATCATTATTTAGCAACATTTCTACAAGATTCAGCAGTAGGGGCGCACTTGTTCAGAGAGAAGGTGCAACTTTTAAGGAGGTTTAGTGGATTGACTTGTCCCATTCAAGGAGAGTTCAGAGATTCCCCTCCAACCTAGTTGAGAGGAAGGCTAGACACACATGTTTTTTGGTATCTCATCAAAGTTCGAAGGAGGAATCATTTGGGGCACATTTTCCAGACATTGGGAGTATGACACTTGGGGAGGACACATTCAGGGTTCCTGAGTGATCATTAGATCAGATCCAGGGAAACCCTTCCAACCCATTTCATAGTAGGTCTGGATGATCAATTTGGGACAAATATAAGCCAATTCCATTAGTATAATCACTAGGGCACATTTTTCTATTAGCAGAGGAGTGCATTCCCCCAGGGGGATCCATCCAGGGTCCATACACACCAACATAGGGGTCGATTAGTTACCAATATTGAGAGGGACAACATGGAGCATTGTTTGGTACAATTTCTTGGCCAATCTGAGAGATGTATCTACTAGTGAAAACTTTCTGGAATTTCAACAGTTACCGTGTGAGCTGCCATTGCTCTAGATCACCCATTGATCCCCCAGTTTTCATCTATTATCAGTTATTATCATTTAGTTTGCTTATTTTATTTTGGCTAAGATCCTTTTTGCATTGATATACTGAGTTATTCATTTTATTTAGCTGCATTTGACATTTGTACTCCACATAAATATCATAATATAAGATTTGCATTATTTTGTCATAATCGTTATTTGTATGATCATTTATATGTTGTGAACCATTAGTGATAAACACATATTAGCAGAGATTCCTAGACTAGCTGAATCTGAGATATTATTGTTAAGAACCAAATATCAATATAGCATAGAAAAACCTTAGAATAAGTACTCAACGCCTTGAAAAAGAGAGAAATTCAGATAATAAGCCTCTTCGAGGGGGAAACCTCCTTATGCCCACATAAATGTACAATTACAAGATGATTCCAAATGAAAATGTCTCCTTGGTATATATAGGAGACTAGGAGGTATAATTACAACTACTGGACTAAAGCCAACATAAATAAAATAACATTACTAATGTAATATGCCCCAACTAAGGGGTAATGATCCATTATTTAGGGCTTAGCATGACCCTCCCCTTGAGACAAGTGTTGTCCGCAACTCTTGAGTAACTATGGATGCTTCTGTATAAAAGACTCATCTTCCCAAGTGGAATCTTCAGCTGGTAGTTTCCTCCATTTAATGAGATACTCTGAAATGGATCTATTCCTTAGCTAGCGAATTCTTGTGTCAGTGATGGCTTCAGGATCCAATATGATTTTTCCTTCCTCTTCAAGTTCTAGAAATATAGTTTGAACTAGGAGCTTGTCACCTATAACCTTCTTTAAGCATGAAACATGGAAAACTACGTGTACTCGTGAATATGCAGGCAACTCCAATTTGTATTCCATAATACCAATATTTTGCAACACCTTATAAGGGCCATAGTATTTTGGTGATAATTTATTATCCTTCTTGGCTTACTCGAGGGACATCTGTTTGTATGGTTGTAGTCTTAAAAACACCCAATCTCCTACTTCAAAACTTGTTTCACTATGATGTTGATCTGCTTGTTGTTTCATGCAATTATGTGCCATGGTGAGGTTGTCCTTTAATATTTGGAGAACTTTTTGTTGATGCTCGATGTGATCTTCCACTGCTTGAACCTTAGATTTTTATTTTAGAGAAGAACTGATGGAAGGAGGGTGGTATCCATAGAGTGCCATAAATGGTGTCATTTTTGTTGCAGTATGAAAGGAAGTGTTATACCACCATTCTGCCAAGGGTAACCATTTGAACCATTGTGTTTATTTATCAGAGACAAAGCAATGAAGGTAGCCTTCCAGACATTTGTTCACTATCTCAGTTTGTCCATTAGATTGAGGATGATAGGATGAGCTATGAGCCAATTGATTTCCCAAACAAGAAAATAATTATGTCCAAAAATGTCCAGTGAAGATGACATCTGTGTCACTTACAATAATATTTGGGCTTCCATGTAGATTTGGAACTGTCTCCATGAATGCGCTGGCAACTGTACTGGATTTGAAGGGATGAGAGAGTGCACAAAAGTGTGCATACTTGGTCAGTCTATCAACAATCACCATCATAACACTCTTTCCTTCAGACTTTGGTAAACCTATGATGAAATCCATGGAAACCTCCTCCTAGTGCTGACTTGGGATGGCTAATGGTTGTAAAAGACCTGGGGTATTAATTGTTTCCACCTTATTTTGTTGGAAAACCAAACATTCTGCCACAAACCTTTGAACATTGGTTTTAAGGCCATCCCAAAAAAATTCCTTCTTGAACCTATGGTAGGTTTTCAAAAATCCCAAGTGCCCTCCTACTAGAGAGGTGTGCAATTCCAATAGTACCTTTTGTTTGAGTTGGGAGTTCTTACATAAATATAAGCGATCTTTGTACCATAGTGAATCATTTTTCCATGTAAATGTATCTGATACATTGAAATCCTACTGCAACCTTTGAATGAGAGTCCACACTTTTTTATCATTCTTCCATTCATCCCTTGCTTATATTATCCAATCAGGTTGGATGATCGAGATAACACAGAGAAAGGCCTCAACATCTTCATCCTTTCTTGAGAGTGCATTTGCCACAAGATTTTTCTTCCCTTTTTTATAGTCAATTTCAAAATCATAACCCAATATCTTGGTTACCAATTTTTGTTTTTCTTCTGAAGATAGTCTTTGTTCCAAGAAGTATTTAATACTATCATTATTTGTTTTGACCTTGAAGTGCCTATCTATTAGGTAAGGATGTCATTTCTTCAATGCATGTAGTATTGCCATCATTTCCTTCTCATAAATGGGTTTGTGTAAGTCCTTTCCCTTGAGTGGTAGACTTTCAAAAGACAGGGGCCTTCCTTCTTGCATTAGGACAATGCCAATTCCATTTCCCGAGGCATCACATTCCACAATAAAGGTTTTTGTGAAGACTGGAGTGGCCAAGACAGGAGCTTTGCACATCACCTCTTTAAGTTTTTCAAAAGCTTTAGTTGCCTCTGGAGTCCATGAAAATTCATCCTTCTTAGTTAGTGTTGTTAAAAGTGTTTCTATTCTTCCATAGTGTTGAACAAACTTACTGTAGTAACCTATCAAACCCAAAAATCCTCTAAGATTATTCAATGTTTTGGGAATCAGACAATCCATCATGGCCTTAATATTGTTAGGGTCTACCTTAACACCTTCATGAGATACAATATGACCCAAATACTCTACCTCCTTCACTCCAAAGAAACATTTGGATGGTTTGGCATATAGTTGCTTCTCATTTAGTAGTTGTAGCACCTTCTCAACATGTCGCACATGATCCTCCCAAGACTTGCTATAGATTAGTATATCGTCAAAAAATACTAACACAAATTTTAAAAGGAAGGGATTGAAAATGGAATTCATCAACCCTTGGAATGTGGAAGGTGCATTTGTAAGGCCAAAAGGCATGACCAGAAATTCATAATGGCCTTCATGAGTTCAGAATATCATTTTTGGGATATCTTCTTTCTTCATTGTAATATGGTGATACCCTGAACGAAGATCCAACTTTGTGAAATAGATTGCTCCATGTAGTTCATATAACAATTCATCAATGACGAGAATTGGAAACTTATATTTAATAGTCATTTTGTTGAACTCTCTATAATCTAGACACATATGCCATGAGCCATATTTCTTGAATACCATTACCACCAGTGCAGAGTAAGAACTTTGGCTAGGCCTAATAATGCCATCCTCTAACATTTCTTCAACCATACGCTCAATTTCACTCTTCTGGGGATAACGATATCTGCATGGGCTGATGTTAGGAGGAACACTCCCAGGAATTAGGTGAATATAATGATCATGATTTCGATTGGGTGGAAGACCATTGAGGATATCTTCAAATACTTTGGAATGCTTATCAATGATCCCTTGGAGATCTAGAGGAATAGATGGCTTAGATGTTTGAACATCTAGTGAGCATAGTTGTGCAATAACACCTTGATGCCCCTTTTTCAATAATTTTGTCATGACATTAGAGCTTATCACCTTATCGGGTTTCCCTGTGATACCTCTTAACTCAATTTATTTTCCTTCTAATGAAAATTTCATGAAAAGTTATTGAAAATTAAAATCCACCATTCCTAATGATTGTAACCATTGGATTCCTAGTACATCAGCACCACCCATGGGTATAGAAATCATTGGACTATTCATTACATGTTCCCCCATAGTAAGATTGATCTTATTGCATTTTCTTGAGCAATTGATAGTTCCTCCATCTGCAATCATTACTTGAAACTCTGGCATTGGATATACAAAGCAATTGAGAGCTTTGGCTAATTTATAGTGAATAAAATTATGAGTACTTCCATAATCAATTAGAACTATTACGTTTTTCTTTTTGATATATCCTTCGATCTTGAGGGTTTGAAGAGTGCTAATACCAGCCAATGCGTTACACAATATCGTGGGATTAACCTCTTCAGATGAAATTGCTTCTACATTTTCATCTTGAGATGGTTCTTGTTCGTGTTCTTCTTCCTCTTCACAATCTATGTAGAATAATTTCTTCTCACCACACTTATGTTCCTTACTATACTTGCTATCACAATTAAAGAATAAATATTTTTCTTTTCTTTCCTCTAATTGTTGAGGTGTCAACCTTGTAGGTTGACATGTTTTAGAAGGAGAATTATTCTCTCTATAGCTGTTAGGATTGGTCCTTCTAGTAGCCATAGACATATTTTTACTTTGAACATTTCTTGCCACCCTAAATGCATTCTCCAATGATTTGGGTTCCCAAAGACGAACCTCATGTTGAATGTTATTCTTTAAATTTCCTATGAATACATCAATCACATGCTCATCTGGAATATATGTTGCATTTATATTCAATCTTTGGAAGTTCTCAATGTGCTCTATAATTGAACCCTTTTTCTTGATATTTATAAATTGGATAAAGAAGGTATTGCTCCTTATATCCTCATAGTGTGCTATCATTTCTTCCATGAAAATTGTCCAAGTGATGAGTGTTTTGTGAGAACAAAGCCTTAGATACCATACAAATTGAATGGGTTCTAAATATAAGAAGAAATTCATACCTTTTGTGTATGTGGCACACTATGTAGATCAAATAATTGCTCCATCTGAAGTACCCATGTGATTGGGTCCTTGCAATCAAACTTCCTCATATCGATATTAGGAACATGGTTGGTCTTCAACCCAAAGTTGGATTTTCTCCATTCTTGATTCACCATCCTTGTTTCCTCATCATGATTTTCATGGGATACATTTTCACTTTCAGGTGTCCTCTCTATTAGGAAAATTTTTAATCCTTCCATGATCTCCCCTTTTAAACCCTCCATCATCTCTTGTAGTTCATCTTTTGTTACTGTCTTCTTTTGTAAATCATTTATGTCCCTACACATTTATTCACCTTCATCAAGATTCCATGTAGGATTTTCTGGAGGCTTATTTGGTGTAGACGTTCCCTTTTTGTGTGGCATGTTGGTCAAGTATCACTTTTGAACCTTGATTTTGAGGTGCTTCTGCTAGACAATCTTTCTTCTGCTGTATCTCCAAAGTTTCATCCCTTCTGGGTATGAAACTTTGTTTTTTGTAGTTCTCTAATATTTATTCTCTGCAATTCCATAGGTTTGATCAAAATTGGATGTGCCAAGTGGAATTTATGGTAACTTCCCCACAACTTGCTAATTTTTGGCCTTTCTAGGAGATCTCACTTGTATAGCATGCCCCACATAAAAAAATTGATATAAAATTCTGAAACTCGTACCAAAAATACTAAAGATTGTCCATTATCCAACGCAACATGTCTCACTCAATTTGGATAATCTAGGAAGAATTTATTATTGTTTTACCTGGAACACCTTCTTGAGACTAGTCAATAGGGATAGTTAGATACCCTATCTTCCACAGGGTGTATCTACAAATGTAATATGACCCAGAAGATGAAATTTTTACCACAAATACCTTACTAATTTATGTGAATATACTCCATATTTCAAGGTCTGAAACATTACAGAAAACGTTTTATAGCGAAAATTCCGCAATGACCCAGTTTAGGATGATTCCAGAACCCTATCTTGCATAGGTTGGATCCCCAAATGTATAAGGCCTCAAGAGATGAAATTTTAACCCAACATACCTTGATCCATATAATAAATATCCTCTAAGTCGTTCCTTCTGAAATGTTGTATAAAACAATCTATAGAAAAAATTCGAAGGTGTCTCAGATGTAGTGGTGAAACACCAAGACCTTGAGCTATGATACCATATGTTAAGAACCAAATATCAATATAGCATACAAAAACCTCAAAATAAGTACTCAATTCCTTGAAAAAGATATAAATTCATATAATAAGCCTCTTTGAGAGGGAAAACTCCTTATGCCCACATAAATGTACAATTACAAGATGATTCCAAATGAAAATGTCTCCTAGGTATATATAGGAGACTAGGAGGTATAAGTACAACTACTAGACTAAAGCCGACATAAATAAAATAACATTACTAATGTAATATGCCCCAATTAAGTGGTAATGAGCCATTATTTAGGGCTTAACAATTACAGTGGTATAATATCTTTAGTCTTTCCAACTTGTGACTAAAGACGATGAGTGGAGCAACAGACCCAAGGGTCTATGAGCACATAGGTGACAAATATTTCACTTACAATAGACGCAAGGAGGGAATATCTAGAGCTAATTTCCCCCCTTTTCCTCCTAGCTCAGAGGAACTGGAAGAGACGAATAGTTAAGTAGAGAGAAGGGTAGAGCATGAGGCTAAGCATGAGGTAGAGAGGATGTTAGGAGATAGATATGAGAGACCAGAGGGTAGTGGTAAGGCCCCCGTGGAACTAGAGGTAACCTACATGCAGGTATTCAATAATATGGTATTCAGTCAACATGCCATGACTCAGTATTTGGCATATTTGGCTAATAGGTTGGCTATAGTGGGCACACAAGCCCCACATGCAGTGCAGGGGAACTCAAGGGAATGAAGTAGACCTTAGTCACCTATTCAAACATAGACCTCTTTGAGTAGGATTGTTGGCACAAGGGAAGACCTAAGGTTCAACTCCAAGAGTGCACCAACAAGCCCTAACTACTGGCCCTTTCGGCTCCACCTGCGAAGCAGATGCAGTCTCACCCAAGAAACTATGGGGGAGTTGTAGGAAAAGGATGTCTACAACCAAGGGAAATTTCAAGTGGATCTAATACTAGAACAATACAACATGCATATATCACTTATCAGCTTAGATCTACTTTGCACAATTGTAGATCTGATCTAACAAATCCATGCAATAACAATATATCAATGACAAAGAACAAAGCAACAATCATACTTGACACAAGATATACGTGATTCACCCTCTCTTTAGGGATACGTCCACATAACTATGATTTATAATATATTAAGATGAAGCATATAGTTTTGATCTGCGCTCTTAACTATCATATCCTCTCTCTTCTTCTCTTGATCCCTTCCCTTCCTGCGCACCTAGCTACAAAACTTGATCTTCACACCTAGCTGAAGATCTTACAACACTAGAAAGATCTTCCTCTTAGCACTTCTCTCTCTCACAGTACTCCTTACTCAATAATAATAACAATCAAAGTCCCAACATTTATCTTAACAACCCAACCTATATCCTCTTGACATTTATTTATACTTTACAATAGCTCACCAACATCCTTAGGATGAAGCCTAAGTGTCAAAACCCTAGATACCAAAACCCTAGGTGTCTAAAACCCTAGGCCAACTTGATCCACATTTTCGGGGCTTCGCCAACCTGTCTTTCTTTCCTTATCGCACGATTCTCCAAAGCATCTAACAATGGATTTTTCCACTTTCTGAGTCATCCACGATCCTTCTTCATTTTTGACCTATCATCCTCGATCTCCTCATCCAATGGCTTTCTTTATCGGGCTTCTCTCTGTCTATTCTGCTCTTTTGCTCATGTCGACCCAATAACAGTCACTGTGTCTTCTGTGAAATTCTCATTTTTTCTCTTCTCCCTTGTTCTTTGCTTGCTTTCCTAACCAAGGGCCAATAGGCCCCCAACACTCACCTATGACTCACTCTGAGGAACTTTGTATTTGACTCTTCTATTTTACTTCGACTTCAAGCTACATAGTGCAGCCTTTGAATTCTACTCTATGCCTCCTCTCCTTCCCTGTGCAAACTATCTTTTCTATGTCTGGTACCTAGTTTCAACTGCACCTGGTACCTAGACCCTTTTTCTTATGCTTTTACTTAGAGATGTGAGGAAGATGGTTGTCATAGTACAACTTCAGTCGGCTCCCTTTCACTAATCCTTCCTTCCATTCTCCCTTCAAAGTCTTCAACTGTGCATCTCCTCCTTCGATAACATGGGCGATCTCATATGGCCCAAGCCAATGCATTATAAAATTCCAAAGATGCTTGATAAACTTACTATCATATACGAGTACTAGATCACCTTGCTTAAATGTCTTCTTCTTGATGTGCCTTTCAGGATAGACCATCTCTCTTTATTTTTGTACACATTGGTGGAATCCTGCAATAAATCTTTCTTCTAATTCGACCAACTGTGCAAGCCTCTATTGCACAGCACCAGTGTCATCCATATCTATAAAGGAAACAATTCTTAGGCTTGGTACCAAATATTCCATTAGCACAACGACTTCAAGACCATAAACCAACTTGAAGGGGGTCTGCATTGTTAACTTCTTGCAAGTGGTTCTATAGGCCCAAAGTAGTGCTTGTACTCTTAAATCCTAGCCATCCATGTTCACACTGCAGATCTTCATCAGCATTGTTTCCAAGATCTTGTTGAATGCTTCCACTGTCCCATTTTATTGTGGATGGTAGTGTGTTCTTTTTTGATGGTGGACTACAAATTCCTCAGTCAAGGATTCAACAATCTTATTTATGAAATGTGAGCCCTGATCACTCATAAGGATATTTGGGAATCCAAACTTGGTTATGATTTCATCAAATATGAAGCACATAGTTGTAGTTGCACTATAGTCCTCGACTTCTCTTGATTTGGCCCATTTGGTCAAGTATTATGTTGTTGTAATTATGTATCTTTCTTCTATGCGCTTTCCTGGTGGGTTTATAGGTCCCACAAAGTCAATGGCCCATTTCTCAAATGTTTGTAGGGTCAGTTGTGGTGCTAGTGGAATTTCATCTCTTCCATATGATTTCCAAACTCTTTGTCATACATTGTAGGCTCTGTAATAGTCTTTAGCATCTCTGTGTAAGGTAGGCCACCAAAGGCCATCTTTAAGAACCTTTTGTGCAATTGCTTTCCCTATGTAATGTCCTCCTCTGATGCCTTCATGAGCTTCCACAAGGATCATCGGTTGTTCTGCCTCCATAACACATCTTCTCAATATCTCATCAGGTCCCATATTGTATAGTTGTCCAGCTATAAGTGAAAATTCGGTAGCGCGCACTACTAGTTGTTTCTTCCGAGGGATTGTATACTCACTAGGTGCCTTTCCTATTGACATGAACTAGAATGTCTTTGCGAAGTGGTCATCAATATTTATAATGGACAATAACTGTGCATCTGATAGTGTATCCTCCAAAATAGTTGGCTCTTCTCCATGTTCCAACTTTGACAAGTGGTCAGGACCTTTGTTCATTCTTCTTGGTTTTGCTATAATCTCAAAATAATATTCCTGAAAGAGCAGAATCCATCTTCAGATTCTTACCCCCAAAACTGGTTTTTTGACTAGGTATTTGAGCACAGAGTGATCAGTAACCATTTTAAAGTGCCCTCCTAATAAGTAGTGGCAGAATTTCTGCAGTGCATACACCATGGCTAACCCTTCTCACTCAGTAGTGGTGTAGTTGACCTCTGTTGTTTATAGCTTTCTACTAGAAAAAGCTAATGGGTGGTCGATGTCTCATGTTCCCGATTGTGCTAACACAACTCCCAATGAAATAGAAGACGCATTGACATGTACATGAAACTCCTTACTCCAATCTGGGAAAGCCAGAATAGGCACAATGACCATCTTTTGTTTCAGTGTGTTGAAGCTTTGTTGGCATTCTTTTGTCTAGCTAAATTGACAGTCTTTCTTCAGAAGCTTCTCCATGGGTGTTTTAATCTGGGCATATCCCTTAATGAACCTCCTATAATACCCAGTATGTCCCAGCACAGTGTGCAACTATTTGATTGAAGTAGGAGGTGGTATATCAACTATAATGGTAATTTTAGAGGGGTCTACCAGCAATCCCTACTTGCATACAATATGGCCTAACAACACTCTGAATGGTGATACGAATATGCATTTCTTCAGATTCAATGCAATTTGACACTACCTACTTTTATCCAACATTATCCTTAGACATTCAATATGATTTTTCAATAAACTAAAAACAGTCAAATCATCAAAATATGCTTCTATAAATTTATGCAAGAACTCCTTGAATGCTTCGACCACCACCCTAGAGAAGATGGCTAGGGAATTATTCAATCCAAATGGCATTAATGTATACTGATAGGACCCCCATTCTATTGAAAATGTGGTCTTGTGGCGATCTTTCTTGGCAATCCAGATCTGAGGGTATCCTGAAAATCCATCTGTAAAAGAATATACTTCCTGGCCTCCCACATTATCTAATACTTCGTTAGTGAATGGTGTAGGGAACGGGTCATGCAAACAACCATCATTCAACTTCCCGAGATCTACATAGATCCTGATCTCTCCTATCTTTTTTTCCTTTACCATCATAGGGATGATCCACTCTTATTCTTCGATAGGTTCTATAATCCCTGCTTCCATCATTCTGTCGAGCTCAATCTTCACTTTCTCCTTATATTTAGGGTTCAATTTGTAGGGTCTATGTTTGAATGGTCTTTCATATGGTTTCAAAGGTATCCTCATCTCTCCCTTAGGCCCTTTAATTACCTTCATATCTATGAACTTGGTTGGAAACAAGTCTTGATATTCATGCACTAATTTTGTAATCTTGTCGATGGTGGAAGCATCCCAATAATCTCCAACATTAGCAAGATTTGGGGTCTATTCGGTTCCAATATTGACCTTCTTAATCTTGATTCATTGTCCAATGAATGGTAACTCGACTCTTGGTCCTTCCACATCTCTCTGGCTTTTTGTTTCTGCAATGTTCACCTTCCTTGGATCATTGTCTTCATAAGCATTGATGTTGTAACAACCTTGTAGTTTCTAGAGAGGCCTAGTCCATTCGTCCTCTTATTGTTCCAAAGGAAGCATAGATGCCTCCTTGAATATGTTTTGTCTCACAATCTGTAATGCTTGATCTACTGAAGGATATTGACTTTCAAATAAGAAAGTGGTTAAAAAATTATAAGTCATACCTTCCCAATCTATAGTGATGAGGTGAAGCTCTGCTTGAAGGTACCATTTTATAGGTGTCGTGTCCAGTGTGTTATTGAATTTGTGTACCCACTATTCTTGAGGAACGTTGCTCCAGTTTTCCTTACAACTTCTCACATGGTCCTTTGGGCAGCTTCGACCTGTGTACTGAACTTCACAACCTTCTACTTGTGCTGAGAATCGTGCTGCCATCAAGGTACGACATTGTATCCAGTATGTAATATTTATTTTGTGTGTCCCCCACCATCTTGTTGGGGTTGCGTTTAGGGCCTCATCCATTGCCAACAATCTTTGTTGCATTGGTACACTTTCTTCAAAGTCCGACAAGAAGGTTTCTAAAGGATTCAGACCATCAAAGGTGGGTAATTTACTTACTGTTGTGCCGATCCAGTGAACTTATATGGTTAATCTAGCACATCTTCTTGTAGATACCTCATACATTGTATTCTGCCAGTTCTCTAATGATTCTTACGAGTTTGATGAACATGTGTTGTCACTTCACCAACTTAGGTTGCCATCGGCTGTAGGATTAATTTATTCATACTATCTGGCTGTTAATTTGTATATGTTTTATAGTTCATATGTGTGGTATTCCTCTCTGATGGGTTCTATGTATCGATGACCTTCATCTGGATCTAAAGGCACAATGACCCTAAGTCCATATCTTTCAAATGTCATTCGTCTTTTCTTTAAATCAATGAGAGTGGAATTATTGAAAGCCCAATCAATTCCTAACAACGCAGGGTAAGGGAAGCTATCATCTACTATCTCAATTAACTCAAAATATGCAAATGTTCTTACTCTGTCAATGTCCACAGGGACATGTTCCAGTCTGCCAAAGGGGCTTACAGCTTGTTGATTAGCCATCTTGAGCCTGATAGGGGAATATATAATATTATTTTTTCCCATCAATTCCCAAGTTTACTTCATCATGACATTGGCCTCCGACCCTAAGTCGAGGACCACATAGTCTATATCATATTCTCCTATTTGAGCATTCAAGTGTAATTCCTTATTTGTCCTTCTCTTTCTAACAATTTGGTGTACTTCCCTATTGAGTAAGGGTTCAGTATTTCCTAGCTCATACTATCTGATTAAATTCTGTAGTTCTTGGACAACGCCCTCATCCTGAATCAACTTAATGCAAGTATATAGAAATTCCATGAGATTGCTTACTTCTTTTCCTTCTCTTGGCGAAGCAGGCTGATAAAATGCCTAAGGCATTCCATATTATCTTAATTTTGGTCGTGTCTTTGATGAAGAAACTTGGTATCCTTTAAAATCTTTTCTTTCCTCCTCAAATATTTTCCTTCTTTGTATCAAAGGTTTGGGTCTTCTCTACAGATTTCCTGATTTTTGAATCTTTTGTAGTCTTCCCTTGGGTCATTCTGTCATCTCTTGTAACAACGCCTACTCTAGTAATAACAATGACTCTAGGGTATTCTCCACAAGGTTCAACATATTTCAATTGCACTTGCAATTTTTGCTGAGGTCCTCATTTCTCTTGAAGTTTAGCTAGCAATGTTGAACATTCTTCTATAACATGCTTGAAGGAGTTGTAATAGCTGCAAGTACTACAAGGGTTCTGACAGTCCCTTGCCAAGTGTCCTCACTGTGCATAGTTATAACAGATGATCTATCCTTGGCCTCGACCCATACCTCATCCTCTTCCTCATCCTCTGAATCCACCGCGAGGATTGAAGTTTCCTCTCCCAGGGGAGTTGTACTAAGTGTTTCCTTCTTGTTGCATGTCGCCTTGAATTTTGTATATATCTCTTGAAATTTCATGCATGAGATCGTAATCTCTAAAATCCCTATCATCATGTCCCATGGACTTACAGAATGTGCAATACAAATTTGTGGGTGTCTGAACATATTTTTTCATGTAATAGAACTCACCAGGGCAATGTTTATTTCAACATACTTCGCACCAGGGTCAAGTAACTTGCTTCAAAGGGCTCGGAGCTCCAGAGGCCAAGTAGTCATGGAATAGTGGAAAATGTTCCTTGTCATGGACTTCTGATATGCATATGAAACACCAGATGTCTTCTGTTTTACCTTTTCCCTTGTCTTTATTCATATCTTCGACCCGTACAAACAAACTAGTTAGTTGGCTCAAGATCTGAATCATACCTAAGATAGATTCTCCCATAGGGGATGATTCTAACTTCATGGATATCTCCAACACCTCGGCCTATGAAGCAATCTTTTGTTGCATTAGAGGGACTCTGATGTGTGGTAACAAGGCAACAATGAACCACTCTTTGTTCTGCTCATCTGAGATCTGAAAATTCAATCGACCTCTTAAGGTCTTGTTGGCATAGGGGAAGACCCAAGGTTCAATTCTACAACAATGCACCAACAAAACCCTACTATCAACCCTTTCAGCAAAACCTATGAAGCAGATGAAGTCTCACCTGAGGTAGAGGTAGGGGTGGTTGCAAGAATGAGGTGTCTGCAACCTTAGCTGGGAAGCATATATGTGATTATATCACTTAGAAATCACTTAGCATAGGTCATTCATCAATATTACACTTAGATCTCCTTCACCTACATAACAGAGCATCGCAACATTCACTTAGGTCTAGGTTATTTTAGCACTTATCAATAACAAGAAAAATCATATCTGGTAGACTAATCACTTAGCATATTCATACACATCGGATTTAGCATTCATATACATCTCTAGCACTAAGCATAAGCAAGTCTATTTAATCACATCTAAGCACTTAGTAATACAAAACATCGAAGAATAAGCACAAATCACAACACACAGTATTTACGTGGTTCACCCCCACCCTGTGGCTACGTCCACCAACTCTTCTTTTTTATTAGCTTCAATCAATCCGATTACAGCACAAAGATATCAAAATCCTACTCTGCATAGGACAGGATATCTGCACGCACCTCGCCAGATCCTCGTTCCTCGAGTAGATATAACACATAGCCTCATTATAATATGTTCACTCAACAATTAAAACACTTGCACTCAACTCTGCAAGTCAATCACATAGATCAATTCTATCACTAATCCCTTAGCTAATATTCTCCTCTACTTACATCACCTAGATATCTATTTGTACATTACAAAAGTGGGCCTAAGCATGGGTAAACCCACGTGCCGACATCCCTCTCCCATTACATACTCCCAAAAACCCCAAAAGAACCCAAAGTGGGCTGAGATCCCATGATCTCTACTTTGTCTCATGTGCCTCCTTTGAGAAGCCATCGAAGTCCCAAAAATGGTCAAATATGACCAAGTATTCCTCAAAACATTATCAAGGGCCAACAGGCCCCCAACACTCACCTGTCACTCGTCCCGAGTCACTCTGGTCTAAGAAATTTTTCCTCGAATGCCTCAATATTGGCTTGAGCTGCTTCAACCTGATTTTGTGCCATGGCCTCTTGCTTGACAAACTCCTGGGTGAGTGCGTCATTTAACCGGTTCATCAAGGCACTGCTCTGCTGAGATGACAACCTTTTCTATCTCTATTCCTTGGGTCTCGATCTCCGAAAATAACATGCATGCCTTGTCCTGCACAGGTTGAAGTTGTTGAGTTACTTCCATTACCTTTCTCTGGATCGGATGGATCTGCTGCTAGTTGGTGTGATGCTCATGAGACCACTTCGTTCTCTCTACGAGTGATAGGGCCTTCAGCTACACCTGTAGATTATCGGCTTCATGCTTCACCTCTTGGAGTTGCGACTTCAATTTATGCAATTCTGGATTCTTGGTTAGGTTCTCATATATCTGTGCACTTCTTCTACTTAAATGTTTGCATTCCTCAATGAGTGCTTTAATCCTTTCTACTGTGCTTCTGAAAGTCATTTCTCACTGGTCACGCACTTCTTGTGGGATACTTGGTATGTTCTGAAGCTCTAATTCCATGACTCTTTGTTGAATTTGCTGAATAACTTCAGCAAGCTTCATCACTTGGCGTTCTATGAGTTCTTCTGCCTTCTGCTCTAATCCAGTCATAGAGAAAAATGATCTATTGAATGCTTCTTCAATCCATATCTTCTTTTCTAGCAGATGATCTCTCTCTTTTAGGATCTTCACTCTGTCTTCTTCAAATTTCGCTTGGAGAGTGTTCTCCTCTTGTTGCACAGCTCGACGGTGTTCAATGATTTCCTCCTGTGCTTTTTTTAAGGCCCGGGTGGTCTGCGTTGTTTCTTCCTGTGACATCCGAAGGCGTACTTACTGTGTCAACAATCTTGTGGAGTTGAACTGATTCATCTCCCTCTTTTGTTGTTCCTTTTGGCAGGGGTGCAATGGAGACTACTCGGCTAGACTGAAGTGCTTACTTCACTCCTTGGAGTTCAATCTCAATTCCATTATACATTGTCTCTTACTTAGATTCCTGCTTTTCTGCTATCTCTTCTATAGGTTCATTCATAGTTGTGATGAGGAAAATTAAGTCATATGGAGTGAGCGTGGTCTGCAACTTAGTTACGAGTGATTTTGATTTCTTCTAGGAGGAAGGTTCCAGAGGCAAACCCTTCCTCTTCTTTATTATTTCTACGTTGTCTTCTAGTCTTTGTTTGACTTCTTCTAAGTCTTCTCCATAACCTCCTTGATATGGTGTAATGGAATCCATCCTCTCANGTGATGAGGAAAATGAAGTCATATGGAGTGAGCGTGGTCTGCAACTTAGTTACGAGTGATTTTGATTTCTTCTAGGAGGAAGGTTTTAGAGGCAAACCCTTCCTCTTCTTTATTATTTCTACGTTGTCTTCTAGTCTTTGTTTGACTTCTTCTAAGTCTTCTCCATAACCTCCTTGATATGGTGTAATGGAATCCATCCTCTCAGATAGGCTGTCTATATCGTGGAATTCATCAACCTTCCTCATCTTCCTTGTTTTCTTTGTCTTACTGGGCTCAGGTGTATTCTGCGTAGCTTCTGGGATGTTGATGTTGGACATTTCTGCGGGGTATGCTGAAACAAGGAGCTCCACCAACCATTCCTTGGTGATCGCCTCCAGGTCTTCTTATGTCATCTTATAATAAGACTGAATCTGCTCCTTGTACTCATTATCATGTACTGTAATATATATGAAATGGTGGTTCGCGTTGAACTTCATCAAAGGTTGAAACCTGTGTAACATATTCGGGGTCATGCGAGGCTCAAACTGGATGGCAAGCTTCAAATGGGTGTAATAGGTATGGAAGATGACATTGTATTTCCATCGCTTGTTCATATCGTTCGAGTACCACAACATATTGAACTTCGTAGCCAGTGGTTCAAAGGGGTCGATGTCTGGGAAGGTTGCACCTTCCGGTAGCTCCCATGCAATGAAATATATTAGTATCAAGAGCCAGCTAAAATGGAATTCATGCCCCTGATCCTAGGCTTCTTTGTAGTCAATCTCTAGTTGATTCACTAGGTACTTCGCCCAGTTCATCTGTAGTCCATATGAGCACTTTGCTTTGAAGTCGACTACAAAGACAACTACTTTTGTGGGTTGATTCTTGCGTACCAAATTCTCTGCGATTAGTTGACAGGCGAGGTGCACTGCGTCACTTTCAATAGAAGCTACCTTGTAGCCTCACATGCCTTTCTCAACATCACCATAATATTATTTGATATTCTGAGCAAGAGCATGATCTGCAGTCTTTCCAGGATAGTAATCATGGGGATCAGGGCCCTGCATGCTAATCCCAGTGATCCGGTTGATCAACACTAGATCAACTGTTATGCAACAGTTTAACCATAAGTATCCTCCATGGTAACTTGCCAACAACAAATTAACACAATAATTCACCTTCTAGTGTCTGCTGAAGTGCGATATCTTCATAACGTTGAGCAAAGTGGACTGCGCGAGGTTCATCATCCATTACTGAGGGACGATCTTCAAATTCTTTCCCTTAGTTATGGTTAGGTACTTGTACAGGGAAAGCATGCTATAAAATTTACGATCCCCCAGGTTGAAGTCACTAAACTTCAATGCTACGACCTTATCTTGATCTACGTGGACTATGCATACCCCTTTTGGCAGGTACACAATGACTAGAGTGTACTCTAGGCACACTATCTCTGTTGATCACACTGCTTAGAGGTGGTACGTAAGTAGGTAGAATGGATGGAACCAACTTCGCATTGGCCATATCATCATTATGTTTGGTTCTTCTTTCTACGTCGGCTCGAGATGTTCCTACTCGAGGAGTCAACAAGGAGGCTTGTACTCCTCTCATTGATGATGCTGGTAAACCTGTAGACAATCCTCTCTCTGACATGACTCTTTCAACTCTAAGGCTAGAGAGTACCTCTTTTACAGATTCTTCAGTGGTGCTAAATTCGTCGGATATATATGCTCATGATCAATATATTGGGTTCTCAAAGTAACATAGGTATTGTAATAGGGTAGAGAGTAAGAGTGAAGTAATCACTATTCACAATTCGTGTAGTCTGCAGACTCAAATTCGTAATTAGAAAAAGTGTCTTTCATGCATGGCATGATGGAATAAGTAAGTAACTCTGTAATGGATATGGGGCCTCATTAACTCTTGTTCTATCCATTATGGGGTGGTCTAATGGTCTAGGGATGAGCCATCAATGCTTTTTGATCCATTTAGAGCAACATTCGAACGGTTATATCATCTTCCAATGTCTATATTGCTTCGCCATGGCGAAGTGACCCATGTCGTTGTTCTGATATCCTGGTGAAGCTCCAATTTTACAAGTTTTCTTTCTGAGAGGTTCCCTCTGGAATTCTCTGTAACCTGTCGATCTTAGCTCACTTTTTACTTAGCTTCCTAGCCTTCTTCCCCATGAGCTTTGTCTCGATAGTTCTTTTCCCATTCTGATTTTCCTTGGGCATAGTCACTTTGCGCTGTTGAGGTTCTCTCTGAATACTCAAGGGTACTACTTCATCTATATCTGATACAGATACTCCAATATTCTATGAGTCCCCTAATGCTTTTTCATCTTTGACACTTGGGCTTCTAGTGTCAAATAGATTTGATTTGTTCTCATGTTCTTCAATCAACTGCATGATCCTTCTGGTCATGAAATATTTTAGCTCTTGTCTCTACTGTTCTAAAAACTTTTCTTCTTCCTTCTTCTTGGCTTGATCTCTTTCAATCCAAGGTTGTCCAATTAACATAGTAAACGGGGCGTTGTCCTCAATAAATTTGATAATCTCAAAATCTTCCTCTGTCGAAGTTCCATTGACGTTCATAGATATCTAAGTGAGCCTTCCACATAGGTTTACCAGTTTCCTTCTAAATAACCCTATTCTTCTTAGTGAAGGGATCATATAAGGACTTCCTATAGCTTCCTAAGTTCTCTCTATCATAACATTCACCTGTGTTTCCTCATCCAGAACACAGTCAATGTTGAAGTCTCATATTATTACCTCGATGCATTCTTTTTCATTAAAGACCTCTGATAATCTAACATGTCGGTGGTCATTCAAGGTGTCTTTCATCTATAGTAATATATTTTCTGATTCTCTCTGGGGTTCTTCTATTTATGGATCTGCCTTAGGGTTTTCTTCATTCAGATTCATGCCTTCAATCTTAGCAATCATTCTAGGGCAATCCAATACTTTGTGGTCCAAGTCTTTGCAACAGAGACAACTAGATCTCCCACCGGGACATTCCTTAGCAAGATGTCCCAGTCTTCTGCAAATGTAACATAGGGTTAATCCTCTCTTTCTCTTAAATGATCCCCAAATTCTCTTATATTGTGCACTATGATCATGGTAACTAGTCTGCAAAAAAATCTTTCTAGGGTCCTGCATCCATTGGTTAGTCCAAACATTCTTTCTGTACATAGGTATAACATATCTATCATTATTCTTATCAGATCTACTCATATCAAACTTTCTTTCATCTATTAATGCCCTAGTTTTCAAGCTAGGACAAAATCTATCAAACATACCTAGATCCATACTCTAGAAACAAAAATTTCCACTTATCTTACCTCTACAGGGCACAAAGCTTTCAGATCTAAGAACTTTTAACTATTCTTACCTTTATCGGAGCACTAATCTTATAGATCTTACATCTTTCTACAGATCTGACCTCTTTTCTTCATAAACTTCCACTTTTACTTTTCTTAGAGCACAAAATGTTCAGATCTCACTTCTTTTCTTCAGATATGGCCTTCTCTTTTCAGCAGATAGCTTTTTAGATCAAGTAAAATACTGCGCACTAGGGCACAGATCCACACACAGATCTTCCATAGTTTCAACATGAGTCTTTGCATAAATCTTCTTCTCCCTTAGTTCCCAAAAATCACAGTTTCGGTCCCAGCAACATAACCATTTGTTGGCACAGGGGCAGATCCGAGGTTCAACACTACAACAGTGCACCAACAAAACCCTAACTATTGACCATTTCGACAACACCTGTGAAGCAGATGAAGTCTCACCCAAGGTAGACGTAGGGGTGGTTGTAAGAATCAGGTGTCTGCAACCCTAGCTGGGACACAAATATGTGATTATATCTCTTACAAATCACTTAGCATAGGTCATTCATCAATATTCCACTTAGATCTACTTCGTCGACATATCAGAGCATCGCTGAATTCACTTAGGTCTAGGTTATTTTAGCACTTAGCAACAACAAGACAGATCATATCTGGTAGACCAAGCACTTAGCATATTCATACACATTGGATTTGACATTCATGTACATCTCTAGCGCTAAGCATAAGCAAGTCTATTTAATCACATCTAAGTACTTATCAATACAACACATCTAAAAATAAGCACAAAGAACAACACACAGTATTTACGTGGTTCACCCCAACCTTGGGGCTACGTCCACCAACTCTTCTTCTTTATTAGCTTCATTCAATCTAATTACAACATAGATCTATTAAAATCCTACTCCCGATAGGACAGGATATCTGCACGCACCTCGTCAGATCCTCCTTCCTCGAGTCGATCTAGCACAGAGCCTCCTTACAATCTATGCACTTAGCACTTACAACACTTGCACTAAGCTCTACAAGTCAATCACATAGATAAATTCTATCACTAAGATCTTGGCTAATCTTCTCCTCTACTTACATCACCTAGATATCTATTTATACACTAAAAAAGTGGGCCTAAGCCTAGGTAAACTCACGGGCCGACATCCCTTTTCCATTACATATTCCCAAAAACCCAAAAAGGACCCAAAGTGGGTCGATATCCCATGATATTTTCTTCGTCTTGTGCACCTCCTTTGACAGGCTTTCGAAGTCCCAAAAATGGTCAAATATTACCAAGTATTCCTCAAAACTTGTTCAAGGGCGAAAAGGTCTTGAATCTCTGGTCGAATTGCCAGACAGGTTCGGCTATCTTCTTTTTGATCTCTTTCAGCTTTGTAATACATTACAACTCTGAATTGGGTTTCTTGAACTCAACAATCAATGCATTCTTGATCTCATTCAGTGGCTTAGGCTATGCAAGTCCTTAGACAAGCTTCATGTACCAGACTAGTGCGCGATCTCGAAGGGTAGTACTAAATGGGGTTCTTTAATAGCTTTGTTAGTGACATTTTTAATATTCCTTATGGCTTCACATAGAAACAAGTGTTGATTAGGATCTTCAGATCCATCTCCCCAAAAGATAGGGAGTCTCATCTCATCTACCATAGATTTTCCTAGGTTTCATGTCTGAGTACATGGTGGACTACTAGTAATAGTGATTTGAACAATCTAGTAACTCTGATTTCTTTGATTGCTTAATTTTGTTGAACCAACATCAATATTAATAGTATTTACTTCGATAGTCTACGTAGTTCCAAAGGTTTCTGGCTTTTCCTGACAAATTTCTTCAACTTCCTCTTCCTTTGCCCTAGCGGGTTTTGAATGCTCTTCATCCACCAGATCTTCCTCTTCTCCACTGTAGAAACCCTCATTCCTATAGTTCTTCTTAAACAGGTTTGCAAGATGAACTTCTCTAAACACTCTCCCACTGTGCGTATGCCTAGACTCTGTGTCACTGTCGCTGTCTGAATTCCTGAACATTATCCTTTTTAAGTTTGATTGATCTACTGTATCTTCAAGATGTTCTTCTCCTGCAATAGAATCTTGATTCTCAACTTCAGAAAGTGTAAACATTTTCCTCTGGGTCCCTTGAAGAAATATCTCTCAGCTTGGCTATATGACTCCACTCTGTCAACAACAAACTCGGTGATGTAGCCTCCAATGGTGCTATCAAACCAATGATCTACTACTCTTGACATGGCATTGTCAACTCTCTTGACCTTCTTAATTAGTGCCGACATCCAAACTACAAGAGGTCTAGATCTGACCTCAAATTGGGTATCTGCCAACCTGGCTAATCACTCATATAGCTCCTGATGGATTCCTCTAAATAATATCTCATGTATATTAATAAAAATATGTCTCTCGAACCAATCCCCTGTACTAAGATTAGGGTTCTTGTTCTGGGATTCAACGAAGTCCATTTCCTAATCCTCTATCCACTTTTTAATCTTTGTATTTCATGGAAACCACCTTGACATTCCCTCACGAAGATTCTGGTCTCGACAATGAAACCATTTGTTGGCACAGGGGCAGACACATGGTTTGTCTCCAAGAGCACACCAACAAGACCTAACTTATGGCCCTTTTGGCTACACCTGCAATGTAGATATAGTCTCACCCGAAGCAACTATGGGGGGGGTTGTAGGACAGAGATGTCTACAACCAAGGGAAATGTCAAGTGGATCTAATACTAGAACAATACAACATGCATATATCACTTATCAACTTAGATCTACTTCACACAATTATAAATATGATCTAACATAGCCATAAAATAACAGTATATCAATGACAAAGAATAGATAAACAATCATACTCGACACTAGATATATGTGGTTCACCCTCTCTCTAGGGATACATCCACAGAACTATGCTTTATAATATATTAAGATGAACCATATAGTTCTGATTTGTGCTCTTAGCTAGTAGATCCTCTCTCTTCTTCTCTCGATCTCTTCCCTTCTTGCACACCCAGCTGTAGGACTTGATATTTACACCTAGCTGAATATCTTACAATACCAGAAGGCTCTCAATCTTAGCACTTCTCTCTCTCACAATACTCCTTACTCAATAATAATAACAATCACAGTCCCAACAATTATCTTACCAACCCAACCCAGGTCCTCTTGACCTTTATTTATACATTACAATATATCACTGACATCCTTAGGCTGAAGCCTAAGTGTCAAAACCCTAGATACCAAAACCCTAGGTGTCTAAAACCCTAGGTCAATTTGGCCCATGTTTTCAAGGCTTCGCCAACCTAGCTTTCCTTCCTTCTCGCGCGGTGCTCCAAATCATCTAACAATGGATTTTTTTGCCTGCTGAGTTTTCCACGGTCCTTCTTCCTTGCTGACCTGTCATCCTCGATCTCCTCGTCCAACGACTTTCTTTATCGGGCTTCGCTCCGTCTTTTCTGCTCTTTTGCTCACTTCGACCCAGTAACAGTCACTGTGTCTTCCATGAAGTTCTCATTTTTCCTTTTCTCCCTTTTTCTTTTCTTTCTTCCCTAACCAAGGACCAATAAGGATTCCCAGGCTAGACATTACAGAGTACAAGAGGGAATATGTATCATTGGGCCATGACTTCCATTAGGACATGACCCTGGTCGAGTATTGTGGACTCAGACTCAGGAACCACCCCAGAGAGCAGTAGAGAGGAGGACAACAACAATAGCAGGGACATACTGTTGATTTTATTTGGAAAGTTGGTAAACTCACTATACCTTCTTTTGACATATCATCCAAATGCATAGCCATAGCTTGGGTACAAAATCTAGACACATACTACAAGCTCAACTAGATGACTGAGACATAAGCCACCGGTTTCTCTACTATACACTTGGAGAGTGAGGGACATGAGTGGTGGCATCATGGAATGGTGACATTGGGACATAGTCACATCACCTCCTATAGGGAGTTCACAGAAAGACTCATGGACATGTTCGACATGAGATATCTAGAGATCCATTTTAGGGATCTAAACCAATTGAGACAAAATGGCACAACAGAGGCATTATGATCCAAATGGATCTCAGTGGCCATCCACCATTTTGAGGCTATGGTTTTGATAAACCATGATATTCACCATTTTGATGGGGAATGGAATGTAATGTAATCTTCATTTGTTAATTACATAGATCATGAAATGATTCCCTAGTGGTCTTATGTACATGCCTACAACATAGTGTTAATTCATTGGATCCCATTAGAAATATGTAGTTAAGTGCGCTTAGGCTAGAATAGTACTGGGATGGTTGAACGCTCAGGACGTCCTAGTGTTTTACATGCCTATGGAATTATATAAACTTAGTCCAATTTATCCCATATGCATCATGGGAACTTTTCTCCTCTCGCTCTCTCATATATAATTGAGGTGAAGGAGGTCCTTTAAGGATGCAATGGAGTGTGATGTAAAGCTCGTTGCAAATGAGGCATAGCCAACATATATTTTCTTTCAAAGATCAACTACCCCATTCTGCCAATTTGTGTTTTGCATTGTTTTTCTATCTTATTTGGTAATAGAAGTTGGGTTTCATTGTATTTATCTATTCTCTTCTATATTTTTGTGTATTTCATTGTTATATCTTGGCTATATTTCTGTCTTCATGTAATTCTCAAAATAATATGGATCAATGGTATCATATCAGGATGCTCCATGTCGTTTCTCAGAGTAGGTCCCCGATGAGCTCAGGGTAAAGACAAGTGGGTATTGAGCTAGTTTTTATTGAAGACAACTTCTCTCGCCATCCCAAGCAACCTCCCATGGAGGAAGAAAAGAATGAATAAAAAGAAGGAGATCATTTCAATATGTTTCTCAAGGAATCTCTCATGTGACAAAGGAACGAGATGATGGAAAACTTCGCTCAGATCCTTCGAAGACTATTGATGGTAGCGACTGAGGCATATTCGACAGGAAGCCATTTAGCAAGTGAGACACCCTTCAAGGTACAAGTCAATTTTATATCCCATTATTTGAAGGCAAGATATATGCAGATGCTCTAGAAAAATGGTTGAATCTGCTAGAAGGTTATTACCCTATCCCAAAAATTTCTGACAATGAAAATATCACCTCCGTGCTCCTTAAATCCCTTCCCCGTGTCAAAGATTGGTGGTAAGGTTACTGGGAGACATACACCCCGTATGAATCTACATTATTTGGCAGAGAACCCACTTAGGAAGCCTTTGTATATTCCCTAAAGGAGGAGTTATACCCTTTTGGAAAATATGATGACCAATACATGAGATGGACAAATCTGCATCAGAAAAGAGACTAGATGGTGTCGGAGTACACCAACCTCTTTCATACCTTGCTCTCAAAGCTAGGTATCAAAGTCTTTGAGTGACAACTAGTTTTGAAGTACCATTGTGGTCTACAAAGGTACATCCAAACGAAGATGTATATCTTGGGCATCTCCTCACCAGGAGATGCTTATTGATATGCAGTCAAAATTGAGAAGAAATTCAAGAAGCAGAGTAAGTGGGAGAAGCATGGAAAATGAAACTCTAACTCACATAATGAAGGACAAAGAAAGGAAGGAAAACCTCAAGAGAGCCAGTCCCAGATGCAGGAAAAGAAGGTAATGGGAAGTCTAAGAAAGACATTGGAAAGTGGTCTAAGTTCCACAACAGACCTTGGCACAGTACTGATAAATGTCTCTCAATACAATCATTGGTGGTCAAGCTCAAAGACAAGGAGTCGAACCCCAAATTGGAACTTAATTCAGAAAATAATAAAAGGAGACAGATCATTGATGAAGAACCCACTGCTACTGTCGCAACTACAACAATCCAACCAGAAGAGGATTGTGAGGAGGGGGAGTGACTCTTCCATTCACAGATTTAGGTGGAGGGGACCCCACTGCATTTTATTGTTGATATAGGAAGCCAAAATAACATCATCTCAACAAATATTGTCAAGCAATTGGATTTGACAACAACACCACATCCACATCCATACAACATCGAGTGGCTTCGCTAGGGTCAATATCTTCATGTCATCCAATAGTGTCGATTGTCCTACGACATCAAGCCCTTCAAGGATGAGGTATTGTGTGATGTTTCCCCACTAGAAGTCTATTATGTTTTATTAGGCCAACCATATATGTGGAGGGATCACGCTTTTTATGAGTCTCCACCTTGTAGAATCATTTTTACTCTTGGGGGTTATAGAGGATACCAAAGGTAGTCTTGACTATTGTCCATCCGAAAAAATGCCACAAAGTAATCTCTCATACTAAAAAGTTTAGCCTCTTCACAATCTTATTAGAAGGTGAACAAAAGGAAAATGCAACCACTGCAGCCTCAAACCAAGACCTCTATATCTAGCAGAAGCAGATCGACATTATTGTAGAAGAGTACCAAGATGTTCTTACTGCACCTACAAGGGTGCCTCTACACTGACTAGTCAAGAAAGGTTATAATAGAACCCTTCATACTCTTCATGTTACATCTTCATCAACAAAGTCCTCCCACACTCAAGCAGATCATGCAACTAGATTGGTTGAACAGATCCAACCCCTCCAACAACAGGTTCATGACAACCTTCAACAAGCTAAGCAGGAAAACTTCTTCAGCAAGGAAAGCAATGCACCAAGCTTCAGATTTAGAGGAAGTATCCCCATTTCCCATGGGAACTTGATACAATGGAGACCATTTATTCCTAATGGCGGAGGAATGATCCAAATGGATCTTGGTGGTTGTTGGTGTAATTATATGCATAATATATTACCAAACATAAATTATCAACCAGGATTCATAATCAGTAGAGTTGATGCACTGTAGGTGCTGATAAAAGATAGGTTCCTACGTCTGTTTAGTATAGATTAGATAAGAAAAATATTTGGAAACCAATACACTTTTAAAAATAATAATCTTCACACAATTCGAAAGTTGGAAAGAAAACTCATAAACAAACAAAAACACTTGCTCAGGTGATGGACCAGTTCATTGATGGCTCATGAAAANAATTATATGCATAATATATTACCAAACATAAATTATCAACCAGGATTCATAATCAGTAGAGTTGATGCACTGTAGGTGCTGATAAAAGATAGGTTCCTACGTCTGTTTAGTATAGATTAGATAAGAAAAATATTTGGAAACCAATACAATTTTAAAAATAATAATCTTCACACAATTCGAAAGTTGGAAAGAAAACTCATAAACAAACAAAAACACTTGCTCAGGTGATGGACCAGTTCATTGATGGCTCATGAAAATAAAATATGAACTTTGAATCTATCTCCTGGAGCAACTAAAATAACAAGTGGGATGCTCCATTAAATCTCATGTATGGTGAAATATGGAGATCCAACTGTTTTTTCATTACCACACTTTTCAACAAATTCGAATAGTGAAATCAAACAAAATAACATGAAATCAAAATAACAAATACATGAAATGAAAATCTACACCAACAATTTACAATAAGATTACCAAGATGGATCAATGTTCCTTGCCGACGCCAACATGGAATCTTTTATATCAGTAGATGTTAACTTCTACAAGACACAAGATCACTAAATTTGAACTTGCATTAATCTTCAACAAGTAGGTTTACAAAAAGAGTCTCTTCATAAATCAAATCTACATCATAACAATTCTCCTTTCGAGAACCAATCTTACATCATAAGAATTCTCCCTAATATACATAATAATAAGTCTCTCCTAGAACCAATCTTACATCATTATAATTCACCCCCCCCCTCCTCATGAAGAGAGGTAACTCTCTTTTATACATGAGAGATTTGAAAAGAAGATAAACATCTCATAATTACAGATCCACTTTTCTCTCAACCAATTTCCCATTATTACAAAATATTATCCCTTCAAATCCTCACACATATCTCTCATATATCTTGGATAAGATATGACAACCAAATCTCCATGATCTTATCCTTGGAATAGGCTTGAATTATCTCCTCAAATATTGAAATGGTGGAGGAAGTATTCGAGAAGTCTTTTTGAATTAATCCTTCACATATTCCTACACATGATAAAGCTAACACATTTTTGAGATATATATGAAAACATGTCAATTTTCTAATATTTAATCACAAATTCCCTTTTAATACTAAAATAAATGATTTGGAAAATAATAAGGTTAAACCCATATTTAATTATGAAAATGGTATCATGAAAGGTTAATGGGGAAATGAAATGTGAAGACTGATGAAGGGAAAGGTGGATGAAAATACAACATTTATGAGTCCCAACATACCCCCGAATTGAACTTGTTGCATGTCCGCATGCAACTGTGCATGGATCTTCTCAATAAATTTTGGCATCTGAATTTTGGCTTTGAGTGATGAAAATGAATATTTCTAGGATGGGATTTACATGAGTAACAAATGACATTTTCTTATGGTTGGTTCTTGTGTGACAACCATGAATATAAAGGTTTTGGTTCTTTTGTAAACAACATTCATTTCATTATTTGTTCTCTTTCTCTTATGATAATAAAATGTTGGTTCTTATGTAAACAACATTCATTTCGATATTTGGTCTCTTGTTGTTATGATAATAATTTACCCATTTACTTGCTGGAATAAGAAAACATCACTAAGTATAAGAAATCCCTTTTTCATATTTGTGAATCATGCCAATATGTATATCAATGCTTTATGAAACAAAGTGCAACAAAGTATCGTTGGAAAAAAAATGTTGGTAGATGGTAAATGAGACGAAAAATGGAATAATGATAGTGGAAAAATGGAGTGATGATAGCGAATATAGTTCCCACCCACCAACTGAATTGGTTGCATGTCCTCATGCAACGTAGTCTGAGTCATAGAAGTGAAAATTAAAGGGAGCACGATGAATGATTTTTCCAAATTATTCATTCTAGCATGTAAGGAATTGCATGATTAAAGAGTAGAAAACAACATACCTCCACTTACCCAAAATGTTGATGAACTATGCAATAGGAATATGGCTGATGCGGCTGCTGGAGCATGGAAGATATCACTGCTGTAGGATCATGTGAAAGGTGACTGCTGCTATAGTTGTGACTGTTGTCATTGCTGGATCAAAGAATGTGAAGTGGAGGAATCTAAACTCCTACTGATGAATCATGGAAAAGAAGAAGTATGAAAGTGGAACTGCAGTACTCTCATATAGCTAAAATCATGCTGTTGTAACTGTTGAGGAGTCGTGGAAAAGTGTATAGTATTCACCCGCTGCTAAACCCGATGGTACAATTCTAGTCATGCGAATGAATGTGTCGATGTCGAGCATGAAGAGAAGTCATTGGATTACCGACCATTGATGAATGTCGTTAACCAATGAAAGGAAAAATCACCATTGATGTCAATGAATGCCAAGGTACCTAAGTACATCTTGTGAAGTGTTAATGAATGAGATGATGTGGAGCCACTTGCAAGATCTGATGATCAAGGGAAATTGATGTATTCCCATGATTTTCAGTGAGAGAACTTTCCATTAAGGCATGCAAGCCTCCACGTACTTAAAGGAAATCTAGTCTATATCCCAGATAAGGTGCTGAGGTCAATGGGTAAAGACTTGTTGAAAGGTGGGACTTAAGGAATCCCACATCAGTCAATGCAAGTTATGATAAAAATATTGGTAGGACTATAGGAAAGATATCAGTAGCAACAATGTTTATGGAAAGGAAATGTAGTCATGGAAAGGGAGATAGATAGTTTTATTGACAAGGAAAAATGAGCGGGAAAAGATAAAGATATGTATGCGACTCAGAAAGATAGGCGTGTGCGAAGTCATGAAGGATAAGGCGATGGAAAGTGGACTTCAAGACATGGATGACGAATAATATTGGAAGGAGAAAGGTAAATGATCATGTCACGGCGTAATTGGTTTTATGAAAGATGGGTGTAGCGGCAAATGTCATGGCATGTGTAATGAAAAATTTATCTCCTTCAAGATTTTAATAAAGCATTCTTTTCTGAAAAGTTTTGCAATTCTTGAAAATCACTGTGGCATGGAGTGCGAGCATCTTGATTCCTGCAATCAAACTTAGTACTAATCCTACAATAAAATTTGTGAGATCATCATAAAACAAAAAATGTGAGATTAAGTACAAATGCGGCAAATTAAAAATGCGTTTTTCTACCTGTTGTTACGTGCTTATTTCATCGTTGATTTCTTGCTTAGTGTGAAATTGAAAAACATGTTTCCATTTTGTTTTTAGGAATTTATAAAAATTCCATTTGCTATTTTGTTTTAGCTATTTTGATTTTTTTAATTTTTGTAATTATTATTATTATTTTTTTTTATGTTTCATTTTTTATATAGTTATAACAAAACCTAACAAAAATAGGATTATTTCTCAAATAACAACTATATATATATATATATATTATTATTTTTTGTTTTGGATCCTTGAAGGACTCTCTCTCGAGTTATTCATAAAAGTAGAAAACATAAAATACTAATCAAATACATAGTGCGATGAAAACAATTTTGCTAGATATATACAAACATAACATGCTTTTTCAGGTGTTGATGACATTAGCCCCACCAGTAGAAGAGGAGATGCTTTCATGATGATCAATAGATTGTGCTCGAGAATGAGATGGTTTAATGCCTTGTTGATCCTCTTGAGGCCTGCTTTAGTAGAAGATGGAGTTTGACTTCCATATGCTATGTCCTTGTCTTCACCTTGGGCATAAGACCAATAGCTAGAAGTTTTATCACCTTTCTTGGATAAAGGATCAGATGAAGAATCAAACGCCAACTCTCCATATGTACCATTTTCAATGGACATGTCAGATCCTGAAGATCAGGTGTCTGCATCATCTCTCCACGGGTACAGATCCTGTTGTTTTTGACACAGGGGCATAAACTTGCTACATCCATATTTTAAATGATTTTTCATAACGTAACTAATACATGGCATGCACCGAGATGAGGCAAGGTACTTTGTATAGAAATGATCATATGAAGTCACGATGTATTCAGGGAATATAAACACAAATAATGGAAATCCCATAAGCTTGCACATGAATTAAATAACCCAGCATAGCTGAAATTAAATCTCTGATGAAATAAATAAAAAAGAACTCGGTCTGTCCACCGTTTTCTCTGCCAAGTTTGGTTGTATCTCCCTTACATGGGAAGGTTGTTGAACGCACAGATCAGGCAGGTTGTTGAATGCACATATTGTCGTTTGATTGATTCTGGTGTCACCCTTATCCCCGCAATTTTTTGGCCACACAACATTCACATTGGTTGTGCACTCCATGGACTCGCAGGGGTGATGACTACTGATATTATTGGAAGCATAGCTTGGAACCACAGACATTGGAAGATTGTAATCTTTCTCATATGTGTCTATCTTCGCTGTTCGTCCCAGAAGTTTGAACTCCCCTTTTGTGATTGTCATTATATGACTCTCGTCTTTGCATTGCATATTTCCTCCATAATCGCCAAAATTGCAACCTCTGATCCCTTGGGAATTGAAGATGCAACCAGTCCTTCCCCAAATGGATCTCGACTAGAATGGATCTACCTTCCATTAATATGACTCCCCTACTCTTACTTTTTTGATCCGAGGATGAGGAATATCAGTTGACCACATAGCCATAGGCCACACAACAAATGCGCAATTGTTCACCACCCTAATTGTCTTATAAACCATAGGTGACTCTACAGTGCTCAAAACACAGAAAATATGTAAATGTAACCAGAAACATAGATATCCATGCCATCAACGTTAACTGGTGGCTACTTTGACTTCCCACCATTTTGGAGGCCGATCACAACAAAATCCAACTTCATAGATTACCCTGAATTTGGCTTGATTTTGTAAGAGAATTTTTGTAAGAGAAGACAATGATTTATGGAACGAGAATTGATTTCTCACAACTTCAAAAATAATCGAAATTTGAAATCTCTGCAAGAAAATAGATAAGAATGACAGGCTATGGTTGTGGCATTTATAAGGCACATATGGAGGAATGGCGTGGCATGGAATGTGGGCATACCGTGTCCACTAATAGTGTTTGTAATGGCCATCTTTTTATGTAACAAATGGTAAGTCAATTAAGCAACGGATTGGTCCTTAGAAAGCACCTCCTCTCAATGGACACAAAGGCGATATTTACGGGCTTTCGCAAATAACAAAGAGAGAAGACTCATATTTTTGGAGATCTGCAACGATAATCCCGAATGTCAAGTAATTACCATCCCCATATAAAGATATCTGTTGTTCAGTTTGAACCATTAAAACACCATTCTCCCATTGGCTTCTCATGGATCTGGATGTCTGGTTTTGCAGAGGGATGACAGGTTCATTAGTTGGATTGAAAACCTACTCTTCCAAAAAGAATATTCCATATCCCTTAGATTCACACATATATAACTTAGATTCAAGTTGTTTTTATCCGTTCTCATTAGATGTAATAAATAGCTGGGTAACTAGTGGAAATATGGAAGCTGAGCGAAGTAGGCCAAAGGTATAGTGAGTCATTAATTGAAAAGAAACTGAATGGGCAAGCACTACCTCTCTAAGAAATAAAATGATAAAATCTCAGGCAAATGTGCTTCTGTGATATGATCAAATCCTTACCTCTTCTCCCAGGATACCTATACAAACATAGGCAAATGGATATCCAAGGCAATTATTTTGGCATATGCGCATGCTGGGATCTAGTTGTTTTTTAGGTAAGATGAGGTGGAGTTGCAACAAACACAACCTATTCTTAGGCTGACTAGGAAGACAAATTCGTTTAGATGTTTGCAAGATAGTTACCTGTTGGTAAAGCTCCCTCCATGCCTGTACAGATTCAAGATTTTATGTTTTGACAGTGGCAACATGTTTACACCAGTACTTCACAGCTCTCATAACATCCTTGCAAACAAATTTTTATTTTCACGCAGGTTCTTTCACTAATATGAACTTATTTCTATGATTTCTTGGGCATGCATGTGCAACCCGATTTCACTGGTTGACTCTTGTGTGCAGGCTTCATCTGGATTGCTTCCTCCCTAAAATGTGCATCGACACAAACTAACGTGGTGAATTGCCAAGATATCGCCTTTGCAATTTAGTCTATTTCCTTTGATTAGTGATTTCATGTGTATGAACATCTTGTAATGTATTCGTGATTTGGCGATCTTCTTTATTTGCCAAACTAGAGCTATCATTTACCGACTATCATCCACATCCTCTTTACCATTGGACTACACTAGAAATTTAATTAAATTTGATTGGACCTGTATCATTTTATTTTTTTCAATTTACGTTGTTGTCCCTTAATCGTGGGTCATAGATCTTTGTGTGAATGACAAAGCATGGTTCGATCACATAGTTGGATCTCCATAAAAAAAAATATTTTTAAATGTTATATATATATATATATATATATATATTAAATGTTTTATTCCTATATCAAAACACAAAAAAGCTAATATAAAGAAATTTTATTTTTTACTCTCATTTGTTTATTAATTAATTAATTTTATTTTTAATTTCCATTCCTAAATAAATAAAAAATTAAATTAAAAGGCTCGTTTAACACAAACAAACAATTTTTTTATGTTAGCTTTTTATTTAATTTTGTATTTTTTCTAGATTTTAANAAAGAAATTTTATTTTTTACTCTCATTTGTTTATTAATTAATTAATTTTATTTTTAATTTCCATTCCTAAATAAATAAAAAATTAAATTAAAAGGCTCGTTTAACACAAACAAACAATTTTTTTATTTTAGCTTTTTATTTAATTTTGTATTTTTTCTAGATTTTAATTTTTTTTTAATTTTTTGTTTTAATTTCGTATTATTTCTAGATTTTAATTTTTTTTTCAAGTTTTGTTTTAATTTTGTATTATTTCTAGTTTTAAAAGAGAAATTTAAACAATTAAAGAAATTTGTTTGTTTAGCAAATAGAGATATATAATTTGAAATTGAAGTCAAACAATTGGATTGGGATTTTTTTTCATTTTCGACATTCCTGAAACTTCATAGTCATCCTATTTTCTGATCCTCACGATCGCACGAAGCACGGAGGAGAGCATACTTATTCTAAAAACTTGAAAATAAAGTCCTACATACACTACGGTAATTAAAAATTAGAGATTAGTTACGTGTAATCAAATAGCCAATGTAACCATAAGCACAACACTAATAAGAATATGTTCAATGTGAATTTTGCAATTGACAATTGAAAGTATATATAACTGTGCGAAATTAACTATTGAGATTGTAATTTAAAAAAATAAAAATAAAAACCAAATGGATCTAACTTGGTACCTTCTTGAAACCATAGTTCGATAATGCTTTCGTAGGCATAGTTTTCACTCCTCATATCGTGTCACAACTCCTCGTTATCCTCCTCGATCTCTTGCTTGTATAATTGTTCGTCATCAGATGTGCACGGTTCCTTGAATGTTGTTTCTTCATTTTCCTCTGGAGAAGTAATTAAACTTTCAACTGTTGTCAAGATCTCCTCTTCTAGAGAAGAGGAGATCCTAACTTTTGCTAGGATCTGAGTGAGTTGTTCCAATCTTATACTCACAGTTAAACCATATTGAAAAAGGAGAACAATTTATCATCAAAATATTTGAATTTTAAAACTAAGAAATTAAAACTATTTGTAAAGATAAAACACGCCAAACTTGAACTCCTTGTGTTACTGGGACCCTACTATCACCAAGCTATTGGTTCGCACAAGTTATCCCATCATAAATAAAAACTAAATTTGCATAAATAAAACACACTTTTGCATAAAATAAGGAGAAACACACTTCTGCATAAAATGGAGAGGAAAACCTAACTTTGGAGAAACCCCACTAAAGTGGATGCGCGGGTTCTTACCTCTTGTCTTACTGTCTTCTCTCCTCCCTTAGGTCGTCCATAAAACCAATCCAAAATCATTAAAGCAATCTAATTCAAATGCTACCTATTACCATTTACAACTCCCCAACAACAGCGCCAAAATGTTGGTGCAATTATATGCATAATATATTACCAAACATAAATTATCAACCAGGATTCATAATCAGTAGAGTTGATGCACTATATGTGTCGATAACAGATATGTTCCTATGTCTTTTTAGTATATCTTAGATAAGAAAACTATTTGGAAAACAACACACTTTTAAAAATAACAATCTTCACACAATTCGAAAGATGGAAAGCAAAAATCATAAACAAACAAAAACTCTTGCTCAGGTGATGGACCAGTTCATTGATGGCTCATGAAAAGAAAAGATGAACTTTGATTCTATCTCCTGGAGAAACTAAACTAACAAGTGGGATGCTCCATTAAATCTCATGTATGGTGAAATATGGAGATCCAACTGTTTTTGCATTACCACACTTTGCAACAAATTCGAATAGTGAAATCAAACAAAATAACATGAAATCAAAATAACAAATACATGAAATGATAATCTACACTAACAATTTACAATAAGCTTACCAAGATGGATCAATGGCCCTTGCCGATGCCAACATGGAATCTTTTATATCAACAGATGCTAACTTCTACGAGACACAAGATCACTGAATTTGAACTTGCATTAATCTTCAACAAGTAGGTTTACAAAAAGAGTCTCTTCATAAATCAAATCTACATCATCACAATTCTCCTTTCGAGAACCAATCTTACATCGTAAGAATTCTCCCTAATCTACATAATAATAATTCTTTCCTAGAACCAATCTTACATCATAATAATTCTCCCCCCCTCCTCATGAAGAGAGGGCACTCTCTTTTATACATGAGAGCTTTGAAAAGAAGATAAACATCTCATAATTGCAGATCCACTTTTCTCTCAACCAATTTCCCATTATTACAAAATATTATCCCTTCAAATCCTCACACATATCTCTCATATATATTGGATACGATATGACAACCAAATCTCCATGATCTTCTCCTTGTAATAGGCTTGAATTATCTCCTCAAATCTTGAAATGGTGGAGGAAGTATTTGAGAAGTCTTTTTGAATTAATCCTTCACATATTCCTACACATGATAAAGCTCACTCATTTTTGAGATATATATGAAAACATGTCAATTTTCTAATATTTAATCACAAATTCCCTTTTAATACTAAAATAAATGATTTGGAAAATAATAAGGTTAAACCCATATTTAATTATGAAAATGGCATCATGAAAGGTTAGTGGGGCGATGAAATGTGAAGACTGATGAAGGGAAAGGTGGATGAAAATACAACATTTCTGAGTCCCAACAGGGGCCATCCACCTTTTCCAATAAATCACCATTTTGAGCCTGTGGTTTTGATAAACCATGATATTCACCATTTTCATGGGGAATGTAATGTAATGTCATCTTCATTTGTTAATTTTAGAAATCATGTAATGGTTTCCTAGTGGTCTTATGTACATTCCTACAACATAGTGTTAATGAACCAAATCCCATTAGAACTCTGCACCCCACTGCATTTTATTGTTGATAGCGAAAGCCAAAAGAACATCATCTAAATTTTTTTTGTCAAACAATTGTATTTTCCAACAACACCACACTCTCATCCATACAACATCGGGTGGTTTCACTAGGGTCAATATCTTTGTGTCATCCAACAATTTTGATTGTCCTATGGCATCAATCCCTTCAAGGATGAGGTATTGTGTGATGTTTCCCCACTAGAAGTATGTGATATTTTATTAGTCCAACCATATATGTGAAGGCATCATGTTGTTTATGAGTCTCGACCCTGTAGCATCATTGTTACTCTTGGGGGTCATCTATAGAGGATACCAGAGGTAGTTCTGACTATTGTCCCACAAAAAAAATGCCACAAAGTAATCTCTCATACTGAAAAGTTTAGGCTCTTCATAATCTGATCAGAAGGTGAAAAGAAGGAAACTGCAACCACTGCAACCTCAAACCAAGACCTTTCTATCTAGCAGAAGCAGGTCGACAAGATTGTAGAAGAGTACCAAGATGTTCTTGCTACACCTACAAGAGTGAATCCACACTCCCTAGTCAAGAAAGGTTATAATAGAACCCTTCATACTCTTCATGATGCATATTCACTGAAAGAGTCCTCCCACACTCAGGTAGATCATGAAACTATATTGGTTGTGTTATCACCATATAATTCCCAGCTAGTGTCTGAGTTTCAGAAATTTTATGATGGATTAAATCGCTGCAAAGAAGTGATAATTTTAGAGGACCTGTCTACATCTGGTGGCATTTGGACGAAATAGAAGAGATATGAAGAATAAATCTCAGTTGACCGTCGATCTCAAAGGTGGCCCAGATCAATGGTCAAGACATGTATCGGAGATACAACTAGCATAAAGATTAAGCGATCGAGGGCAGGCCAGGGAAAACCATCACGGTTTTTTGCGGGATGGGTGGCGCCCTTAAAAGTATATCGGAAAGGAGGGATGTCTGACCAAAACCACATTTTTCAACCTCCGATGTCAAGTTCGTCAAGCAAGATGCTGGTCGTAGATCTTGAAATGACCCATATTAATGGCTGAGGTACAATTCGGTGATCGAAGTAGTGCAAGAATTAGCCAACAAGGGATGGACCGAGGAAAACTGCCCTTGTTTAAATCATGGACACGTGGTGTTCTTTGAGACACATCAGGGCTAAGGGTGGTTCATCTAAAACCTATTTTCTCCAAACCCTGATGGTAATAGACGCCTATAAAAGGAGGGACCCTGTGCATTATTCTATGAGTATTTGAAGCAGTCGAACATTCAGAGATTTAGCACAAAGCTTCCATCCAAATTTCGAAATTCAGGACCAAACCAGATCATTTTTCTCACCACTTATCAGGTATTCTTCAAGAAGGCTTCCAATCCTGTTGTTTTATCCATGAGTGAACTAGATACTCCCTCCAGGGAAGATTCCCTAATTGACATAGATTCTGACGTTTTCAACACAGTGACAATGGTCTCACCCGTTTCTGTGTCCAAAGTGAATTTGTTGAACAACATCGGATCCCACATATCCTTTCTTGAAGCGGCTCAAGCCTCTTTCTCCCCTTATGTCGTAGAAACAATTTTCCCATTCCCTGAATTTGTGAACTGGTGTGCTGAGAGATATTCCCAGGGAGAAAGAGTCATCCTAAAAAAATTAGGGTCAGAGGTCCTGTGTAAAGTAGATGTTCTTTTTCTCCGACATGCCCTAAATGTAACATACACCTCCCTTGTGGTGTCATAACCCTTTGAGGAACATGGAATGGTTATTATTTATAGGGAATGTTTCCCCGAGGTAAAAACCCTGTTTTTGCAAACCATAGTCAAACCTGAACATCATTCAGAATGACTATCCCTGCATGCCAATCTAAGCATCATGATCATCGAAGTCCAGTGGGATTGCTCTCTACTGAGTCAAATTCTAGGTATAGACAATGACAAGTTTGTGGTAGAGGTTATGTTAGGAATCCTGTTATTTTTCTTCCTGTCTTGGAAATTAGTCTGTGTCAGTTTTGATGAATTTATTGCAGAGAACATACATCAATAGCTGGTTAATTTCATCTCATTGAGACATTTCAGATACTACTCTCATCCGTTGAGAAGGTTTCTGGGATCTAACAATACCAAGCTTCATGAAGCTGCATTTATTTCGATTGAGTGTAAAAATATCACCATGCTCATCTTCAACAACAAAATCATGTCCAAAATATACAGTATCATTTTCGATTCATATTTTCCAAGACGCCTGGAAGATATGAAAAGTTTGTTGCAACCAAGTCCAAAGAATGTTATGGGAGACTACATGTTTTTCACACAGTCCACCGTGATTTGGGTATGCGGATGCCAAGAAGGACCTCAAATTTTACCATTTTTCCTGACTCATAGGATATTTGCGTTGGAATTTATAAGACAGAGGATCATCTCAGAGAATCAACACTTCCTCAAATCTCACAAGGCTTCAAATCTGAAATTCCTATTCATCGTAGGTCCTTTTGTGGTGAAGAGAAAGTCTTGTTTGCCTCAAATTCAGTCTAAACTCAATGAGTTTGGGTTCACACAGCAGGAAGGAAGAAGATACGATCCACATAAGGTTATATAAAAAAGAATATTGGCAAGTAGAAAAGGCCCTTATGAACAAAAGCACATTGAAGAACTAGATAAATTGGCCAATATAGAGACCTGCAAAAAAATGGAGGTCATCACACTGCATGAACAAGCAAAGCAGATAGAGAATATTTCCCAGCAAATCTTAGCACAAAATCCCTCACCCAGGTTTATTATCAAGGCTCCTAAAATGAGCATCTTCATTAAGAGAAGCAGTTCAAAAGCCCTAGGGACTAGCGGCCAACAAGACACCCTCAAGAAAATGAGAGCCACATCACCTTTTCCAATTATTGACTTGGAAGAAGAAGAACAAAAAGGAAATACGTGCATGGAGATGGTAGACACTAAGATCCAAAATGAAGAGATCAATCCTAAAGACAAACCACAAAACAAAGGCAACATGAAGGTTTTCAGCAGCAGGAAACACATATTTGGCCAGACTGTCGGGATGGTTTATCAACCTAAGGAAGAATTGCTACATCAATATGCAGTGAAAGGGAGTATGGACAATAATGAGATAAAGGAGCTTTTTCCCTAAGTGGAAGTGACATCTCAATGCAAATCTCACCTACTCTCAGTCAAAGATGTCGAGAAAAAGACATTCAACATTGTAGTGGCCGATAACAATAAGGTATCTGAGTTCAAGGTACACTATGAGAACATCGACGCTCCTAACAAAGTGAAATTCCATAGAAATGTCAGTGATATGTTGTACGCTGATTACCTAAACTTAGCTCTAAAAGTTGCAAGGTTGACAAGACATGTATTGAAACTGGATGGACAACTGAAACAAGAAAAGGTGTCCAACAAAGCTTGGATGATGTAGGTAAAAATATTAGAGTCTAAAGGTCCACAAGGGGTGAAGGCCTCTCTGGATGAAAAGGATAAAATGATTCAAAGTTTGAAGAAAAGATTGAAGATGTCACCTACAAATAGCAGAGTTAACTACTTTGAAGCAGGAAAAGGAAACCTTTAGACAAGAGGCTCTGGACCACAAGGATAAGGTGTTGCAGTTGGAGAAAGAGAAGGAAAGTTGGTCACAGATGCAGGAAACAACATCAAATATGGAGATTATCATTCCTGCTAATGCAGAGGCTAGATCAAATGTTGAGGGGTTAGTTCAGGCTATGTCCCAAATAAGTTTGAAAATAGGCGAGATCAAGGATCTAAAAGAAAACTTAGAAAAAATGAAACAAGAGGCTAAGGTGAAGGACGAGAAATTAGCTCAACTCTACAGAGAGAAACAAGACCTATAGGAAAGAGTGAACAAGCTAAAAACCAGATTAAAGGGTAAAATGCTACTACAGGGAGCCAAACATGTGATATGGGATGCGAGTGCTGCAAAGGTTTCTAAATTGAGAAGTTATCTGAACTTTATCAATAACAAGGACAACATGGCTGCTATAGCTTAAAACAACTRCACTATTGTAAATGAAGTGCTAATGAAGAAGCCCTCAGAATGGGCCCAAAATTCCATCGACTTGTTGAATTCCATACCAACCATCGATCTTCAGACTATCGGTGTGAAATATAGGACTGCTTTAATCATTTTAGCCAGGAGAATCATTGCCAAACACAACCTTCTCAGATCAGTTSAGAACAAAGTTGTGCAAATGGACCATAGCATACAAGATTTAAAGACGCCTTCGCACAATTGTTTGCTAAAGGCCTCCCCTCATTCTGGGATGGTAAAGGCTCATTGTACAAGTAGGAAGATTACCACACTCTTCTCATGCAATGAAGGATGGACCATTCCAGGTTTGAATATATGGAAGAAATTTTGAAGGGTCCTAGCTTGGTAGAACACTTAGCTACTGATTTCGAAATTCTGAACAAATCCAAAATAGTGAAAGTCAGGGTGCCAATCATGTCCTACACAACATGCATCGACCTGGAAATTTTGATTAAAGAAATGATGGACTATGAAATCCCCTCTGACATGCAATGGAAGGAACTTGTACAGTTGGGAAAGACAAAATGCCACGTCCCTGGAACCAACAAATGATCTCCAGCTGTCACCCATCTTACTAGACCTGATGGAAGTACAGAGCAGACTAGGTGTAGCAGAAGTAGCCGGGAGGTCAAAGAGATTATTCATGATGGTGAAATGTTTCTTTTTGTTAATGATTGTAAGTCTTTTCATATACCAAAACTGACATCCGAAAATGTTATAGAAGTTGAAACGTTTCAGTTTCAGTTATTTTTTATCAAATTGTATAAGTACTAAGAGGCTTGAATTAGCCAATGTTGGCAGAAGTACAAGAGCACCTTTTTGGTTATATCAAACTTTATTTGTAAATTTTGTAAATCTGAATTGAATACAAATGCAGAAGATTTTGAAGTCTCTATGAAAAGATTCTAATGGGTGGTGATATGAGCTTTGTTTCCTTTCATCGTATGTATTTCCTATAGCCTGTCATTTCATTTAAATTTTATTTTGTTTAAATTGGAGAGTTTAAAGGCCCAGAATTCATCCCGCGATGCTCTTGGTCTAAGCAATTTAAACTATGTGATTGTCTTCTTAACTTATTCATAATTTGTTTCAGCAATGCTCTGATGCAGTTACTTGTCTTCTTTATCTTCCTACACATCTTTTTATTTCAAGAATAACTCAGATTCATCACCTTATGTAGCCTTTGTCCTCTATAGAGTTCTATCAGTCTATGCATTGTCTTTGTGTACTTTCAAAATTTTGATTCCATAGCCCATAGTGTTCCCCTCTTCTTCACCAACAACTCTATTAAAAATATCCCAAACAAATCAGATCTAGTCGTCGGTTTCCATAGATATATCAAGTGACATGAGAGAGCCCTCTCTAAGTTGGGCAGGTTAGTGCCTCAACTCTAAAGCTGGTTGAAACAATTAGCTCTATCATTTTTCTATTCAGCTAGACAAAATTTACAGAGTGCTTGGTGTCGTTTCTGGGGACGAAATCGAAAATTTTTCCCTGGGAAAGAGAGTTAAAGCTTTAGTTTGATCCCTGAGGGTGACAATGGACCAAATACCTTACTATCTGAATATTATCTTTACCTTGGAAAATCCATTACCCAGAGACCAATTGTACTACGTTGTGTGAGATAGAAACCCTGGCTCCTAAGAGAATCCACACTAGGAAAAACCCAAACCCCGATCATGCAGTCCTTGTCTCTAGTCCTGAAAAGCTTGGCCGAAGAAGAAAAGAAAGGACAATCACCCTTGTGTTACATCCAAACTGATATTTGTTCTTACCTAGAGATGGATTGATTAGCATCGACGACCTTGAGTTTAACCTAAATTTTGAACACTCCCTGTTTAGAAGTAGGTCCGAATCTCGTTTAGACGAGACCCTATTTGGAGAAAAACTATTCCAAGATTTGATTCTAGCTGCTCTTGTTAAACCTGTAGTGCCCCCTGTCTGAAACCAAAATCCACTATGACCCCTCATAGAAACTATGGAAACCAAATTTTCTCCTCTCATACTGCTAGTCGTATTGCATGATTTACCCCAGGAATACAACCAAAGGATTAAGCTATATGATGTTGAGGGTAACATATCAGCCCAGAAACACCTAGACCGGTTTAATGACTTCATAGATTTAGAGAAGTTGGATTTTGCAGACGTGAAAATGAGTTTGTTCACACAAAGCCTTGTAGGAGATGTAAGAAAATGGTTTAGAGCCCTGGCACCAGCAAGCATCATAGATTTTGCAACTTTTGAGACACTCTTCCTTGCCAGATGGGGAGATAAGAAAAACCCCCTTTAGTTGTTGACACACTACAATAATATGAAGAGGTCCCTTGATGAAACAGTGCAAGAGTTTTTAGCTAGATTCATGAAGGTATATAATGCGATTCCTATTGAAGTAAAACCCCCACCTAAAGCGGCTCAGCTCATATATGCTGATTCTTTCGAAAGTGATTTTGATTTATTATTGAGGGAATGAAGATTTGCCACGCTAGATGATATGATGATAGATGCCATCGAATTCAAAGTAAACCTAATGGATTCAGGAAAAATGAAAGCTAATCCTGGCAGAAACATGGGCAAAACTCAGGATAAAGCACAAACTTCCACGTTGCAAACATCAGAAGAAAGGTTCAAAGCGATGATGAGAAACATGGAAAGGATGATGGAAAGAATGGCACTGGGAAACAAACCTAACCTTAGGGAACATACCGATGGTCCACCCAGGAATCCAAGGAGACCCGCTGGTCCACAAATCCAGCAAAGGGAGCAGAGGAATCAGGGTAATCAGGCAACTCAAGCAGACCAAACAAATCATGGGAATCAAGGAAATCAAGGAGAACAACAAGTCAGACCCTCTTTTCAGAATAATTATATGAATGAATATTATGATGAATATTTTGAAGATAATGTGAATTGCTATGATGACAAAGAAACTGAAGTGTTTTTGACGAGGGAAGAACAAGACTAGTTCATGGATGTGAGTGAAATCTTATTGCAAGATGAAGACGAGAGGTTATCAGTAGAAAAATAAGATTACAAGACCATATTATAGAACATCATCATGCAATTCCAAAGGAAATACAATCTCCTAAATCAAAAGGTGCCTCAAAATCGTCCGAAAGGTAACCTCCCAAAGGAAAACCTCACCAAAGACGCTCAGAGTAACGCGCCCTCTTCCAGTCAGCCCCAAAAATATTCCACTGTGAAAGACTCCACTACAAAAGACACTATAGATAAGGGCAAGAAGAAAGAGGAACCGCTGAAGAAAATATTGACAAGAAAAGAAACTGCCCCTAAAGAGGTAGAAAAAACTCTGTCCTCTTTTGACTTCGAAAGTGAGATGGCTAAGATTAAGATTTTGGTACCCTTTAATGAATTGATCAGAAGTAGAAAATACAGAAGTCATATCACAAGATGCTTAAGATGGGACAAACCTCTGATACTCTGAACATACAAGACGACGACCCAGCCATTTTATTTGGGCCGAGAGTAGAAGAAAGAGGTGAAAATGAATAAGTTCCCCCTTTCTATGTAAGCTTAAAAATCAACGACATGACCTTACACAATTCTATGATGGACTTTGGAGCATCTCACAATTTGATGCCTAAAGTGGCCATGGACCAAATGGGCCTTGAGGTCACAAGGCCTTACAAGGATATGTTCTCTTTTGATTCAAGGAAGGTGAAATGCCTTGGCATGATAAAGGACATGGTCATTTCCATGGCACAAATCTTGGCGAAGAACATGGTGATGGATGTAGTGGTCGTTGATATCCCTCCAAAATTTGGCATGCTATTGTCCAAATCATGGGCTGCAAAACTGAAAGGAACCCTCCAGATGGACATGTCATATGCCAGGATTCTTGTCTTTAGTCAAGACAAAAAATTGTACAGGGAAGTTCTACTAAAATATATGGTCAGAAACAAATCACAACCTACCAACCATCCTATATACTTGGTAAGCATTGAGCAGGGGTCTTCCATTTTCTTCAATGATATATGCTCGGGAGAAGAAGAGATGGAAATAGTCCTGGCAGATAAAGGTATACCCGGGAAACAGTTAGAAGAAATATCATAGCAACAGGGTGACCCAGAAGGTCAGATATGGAAAATGAACTTCGATGGAGTTGCATGTAGAGAAGGATCTGGAGCTGGCATGTGGATAAATCACCCCACAGGAGATGCAAAATTATGCTCTTACAAACTCATTTTTGAATGTAAAAATAATATGGATGAATACGAGGCGTAAATATTGGGATTGAAATTCTTGGAAGAGCTGGGCGCCAAAAGGATCGTTGTACTTGGAGATTCTGAACTCATCATAAATCAAATTAAAGGTATCTACCAGGCCAGACATCCTAGACTGAGGGCTTATAGAAATATGGTATTAGAACTTCTTGAGAAATTTTTAGAATGCAACCTTTCAACAATCCCATGAGAGCAGAATCAAGTTGCATATGCACTAGCCACTTCAGCAGCAGTGTTCAAAGTCCCAATTTTTCCTGAAAAAAGCTACAAGGTTGAAGTCAAGTACATACCGACAATACCAGATAATATGAAACACTGGCAAGTCTTCGAAGATGATAAACAGATAGAAAGCTTCCTCATGATGGAAAATGATTTCAAGAATTTAAACATCGATGAATGTTACGATGATGAAGTAAATGCAGTTGTTTTCACCAAAGAAGGATACTTTGACAATCAAATTGTTGGTAGAGATATCGTGCCGCTGAAAAGCAACGTTATCCCCAAAGGCCTGGTACCATCGGATTTTTTTTTTGATAACAACGATGTGGCCAGAAGTCCAAAGATCACAGTAGATGAGGAGGACATGGAGGATTGTAACATTGGTACTCCAGAAGACCCGATGATCATTAAATTGTCGAAGAAGCTCATCCCTGAAGTAAAAGAGAGGTATGTAAAATTGATGAAAGAATTCCCTGATGTTTTTGCTTGGAGATATGATGAATTGAAAGTTTATGATACTAGTATAATCCATCATATCATCCCAATAAAAGAAGATCACAATCCATTTAAACAAAATTTGAGAAGAATAAACCCTCTGTTGTTACCATTGATAGAGAAAGAAGTGAAGAAATAGTTTGAAGAAAAAATCATAATGTCCCTAAGATTCTCCAAATGGGTAGCAAATCTAGTACCTGTTAGAAAGAAGAGTGGGGAGATCAGTCTGTGTGTGGACTTCAAAAATCTAAATAAGGTATCTCTTAAAGATAATTACCCTTTGCCAAAAATGGATCACATTCTACAGAAGGTAGTGGGCTCTCAAAAGATGTCAATGTTGGACGGTTTCTCAGGATACAACTAGATCATGGTACATCTTGACGATCAAGAAAAGACAACATTCACCACACCTTGGGGAACATTCATGTATGCCAAAATGCCATTTGGACTTATGAACGCTGGAGCAACATTTCAAAGGGATATGAACATAGAATTTTCATATGAAAAAGATAAATTCATCATTATATACCTGGACGACATTACTGTGTATTCTGCTACAGATGAGGAGCACATCAAACATCTCAGAAGGGTGTTCGAGAAATGCAGAAAATTTGGCATATCACTGAACCCAAAAAAGTCAAACTTTGCCATGGAAGAAGGGAAACTCTTAGGGAATATGATTTCTAAGGAAGGGATAAAAGTAGACCCCAATAGAGTTGAAGGTATCTTGAAGATTGGCATACCCAAAAGGAAAAAGGAAGTACAATCCTTTCTAGGTAAAGTAAATTTCCTGAGAAGATTTATTCCTAATTTAGCAGAGATCATAAAGCATATCACCAACATGTTAGAGAAAGGAAATCAAATCAAATGGATTCTTGAGGCTAGAAAGTCCTTTGAGGACATCGAAGTAGCATTGACAAAGGCTCCTGTGCTAGCTAGTCCTAATTTTGAGAAAGATTTCATACTTTTCTCTTTCACTTCAGAACACACAATTGCAGGCGTATTACTCTAGAAAGATGACCAGAATTTTGAGAAGCCCATAGCATACTACAGTAAGACACTGAGAGACGCTCCTTTAAAATATGACATCATGGAAAAGCAGGCGTATTCTTTGGTCAAAGAATTGAAATAATTCAGGGTGTATATTCTACATTCACATACTATTGCTTATGTCCCCAGCAACTCAGTAAAGGACATCTTAACTCAAACTGATCCTGAAGGAAAGAGGGGAAAATGGATTGCAGTGCTATTAGAATATGATCTCGACATCAAGCCCACGAATTTGATCAAAGGACAAGGACTTTCTAGACTAATGGCACAAACAAACTATAAACTTCTAGGAATAAATTTCACTACAGACATGTCAGAAATTATAGCAGAGGAAGAGAAGGAAACTCTACAGATATCTTAGAAATTTCTTGATTCTACGTGGTATGAAGACATTATCTTTGTGTTAAAAAATCTGCAAGCTCCTCCTGAATATAACAAAACAAAGGCTAGGTTCTTAAAATTGAAAGTGGAAAAATTTTGCATTGTCAATGGATTACTGTACTAGAAAGACCCATGAGGAATTTTACTGAGCTGTTTGATAGAGGAGGTAGTAGAAAGGACCATCAGAGAATTTCATAAAGGAGACTGCGGAGGTCATCATTATTGGAAGACAACTATACACAAAATGTTGAGAGCTGGCTTTTATTGGCCTAGTATTTTCCCTGATGTTTACAAGGAGGTGCCAAAGTCCATGAATGCCAAATCTTCGATGGGAAAGGAAAGCTACAATCTCTGCCATTGAACCCCATTTCGGTAGAAGCTCCTTTCAGGCAACGGGGCTTGGATTTCATAGGAGAGATACACCCACAATCTTCGGCTCAACACAAATGGATCCTGACTATGACTGATTATTTTACCAAATGGATTGAAGTTGTTCCTACCAGACAAGCTACAGATGATGTTATCATTCGGTTTCTAAAAGAAAATATCTTATCCAGGTTCAGATGTCTGACCAAGATTATAACAGACAACACAACGAATTTTAAATATAAAAAAATTGAGAAATTTTGCAGTGATTAAAATATTACTCTTGGCCATTCCATGTCATACTACCCGCAAGGAAATGGATTGGTTGAGTCTTCAAACAAAAGCCTGGTCAGAATCATAAAAAAGTTGTTGCAGGAGAATAAAAAGGCATGGCATAAGAAGCTCATTTATGTGTTGTGGGCAGACAAGATATACCCAAAGAGATCCATCGCCACATCTCCTTTCTAGATTGTCTACGGTACAGAAGCCATCTTTCCTATGACACTTGGATTACTAGTGATGAAGTTGTTACAAGAGAAAGAAGCAGAGACAAATGCCAGTCGAAGAAGGGAGGATGAACTCATCATCTTGCAGCAAACTAGAGAAAAGGATTTCAACAACGCCCAACTACATCAAGAGAAAATCAAGGAAGCTTTCGACAAATGTACCAAAGTGGACGACTTCAAACATGGAGACTGGGTACTGAGGTGGAATGCCAAGAAGGAAAACAAGGGAAAACATGAAAAATTCGATCACCTATGGCTGGACCCATTCAAAATTACAACTTACCATGGGAACAATGCCTATTTGTTGGAGGAGAGTAATGGAGAACCTACCGGAGGAGGGCCTGTGAATGGCAGGTTCCACAAGCACTATTCAAAATCACCTTGGAATTGTTGCGTGATCTTAAATGAAGCCATTAAGATGAGGCGCACTTGTATAATGTAAATGGACCTTGAGAGGATTGCTCTCGTCCTTAGTAGATAGAAGGCATTTAAGATAGTTAATGTAAGGTAGATAGAATTTAATTCTAGACTAGACAGCTTTAGAGCGCAAGAGGGAAATGGGATATAGACACCCTCATTGTGTATTGTATCATTACATGAGATTGAAGCATTAGAGCAAGAGCATGCAGAGAGTTGTGTAAGAACACCCATGTACAGATATTTGAATTAATAGAAAGAGCTGATTCAAATTCATGGTTTTTGTGTCTATTCTTCGTGTATTGCTGCTGAATGAGATGCTCATGAATGTTTGCTTCCTGTTATACATTTGCTTTTATATGCTGTGTATATGATTTCATGTTTGAATTGAAGTCTGAGAGGCAGAAGGAATGAGTTTCAATTGTTTCTCTATTTGAGCCATAGAATTCCTGCAAGGAGTGCAGTTGAAGTGTCCGCAAGGAGTGCGTTGATAGAGGGTTCAGATAGAGATAGCTTTTGTTCTCATTCATCCCAGAAGGTGCATTTGGGCACAGGAGCCGTGAAAGGAGTGCGCAGGCTAGGTAAAAGTCTTAGGGTTCCGAACCTGAGTGAAGTATTGAAGGACTGCTACTGCAGGTGTGTGCAGAGTCGAGGGACTTCAACACTTAGACGTGGTTGAGGGTTTTCCGCAAGGAGTGCGTGCAAGGATCTTTTATAAAATCTCAGGAGGGATAGGCCTTCAAATCTATTGAAGGACAACACAAAAAAGATGCGACTTAAAGTCTGTAAGAAGCATCACAAGTTTGCATGCAGGTGGACGAATTCCGCAGAGGAACACATATCCATTATGCAGATTTCATCTGGAGGGACGGACGGTTGAAGTTCTCTGAGGAGATTTCGTGAAACTCTGTAAGCCGTCAAATCTCCGGGAGATGCAAGGGAGATACAGCGGAGTATTTCCAACAGGATTCAAAGCTCAGGAGGAGCATAACCATTGATCCGAGCCACAAGGGCTACCATATCTACTCGTGAATCGGCATATCGGGGTTTCTTGGATTGAAACTCCAAAACATTGCAACGAAAATCGTGAAATCGTGATACGCGATATCCCAACCACTAAAGGGAATAGTGTGGGCCACAACGGAGTTGGTGACATGGATAGGTGGCATGCCTTATTGGGGTTTCATAGCGAGAAGTCCTGAAATATTGACATTAGGATTTGCGATCCCGCGAAGTCCGAAGTCCTGATGAGATAAGGGATCGTTGAAAAGTCAAAGGAGCGAGTTCATTGGAGTTTCGGCATATTGTGAGTCGGGAGTCGGTAAAGTGAATTTCTTGATATCGCGAGTAGCGAAATCGTGATAGGGGAAGTCCCGATAGGAAAGGGAAGGGTCAGCGTTGACTTGCATTGGGGTTTGGGTATTCGAAACACCAGCGCTCGACCATTGACCTCGCGATACCGCGAAGTTCAATCTCCTAATTGTAACGAGGGGATCGCGAGAGAGTTCTGTGGGTGCAGATTTCCTGATAGGGAAATAGAAGAGCTATCTAAGAGCTCTTCGGGCGGTGAGAAGGAGGAGATCCTGTGAGTGGACGTGCCCGCGGGCGCGTGCTGCATCAGTTTGGTATCAGAGCCCAGAAAGATTCTTTTCTTTCTGTAGCAGAGAAGGAGAAGAAATCACCATGCCGCCGAGAAGAGATAGACAGTCACCCGATCCAGAGGATAGGGAGATGCTGAGAAGAAGGGGCAGACAGATGGTAGATCCAGCCATAGAGAGATAGATGCATGATCTCCGAGCTAGACTCGAAGACATGGAGATAGCGCAAATATGCACAGCCAGTGCAGGGGATCTGAGTGATTCTGAGAGTGAAGTTGAGGCTGAATTTGAAGAAGAAGTTGCAGCCGAAGATGCATCAAACGAGCGTTTGATCAGAGCTATTGCCAAGATGGGTGCAAGAGAAAAGATGGAAATTCCAGTTTACGATGGAAACTTGGATGCAGAGGATCTTCTAGACTGGATTAGAGCTCTAGACACATATTTTGACTATGAAGATGTCGAAGAGGACAAGAAAATCAATCATGTTGGCACACGCTTGAAGGGACATGCATCATTGTGGTGGGATGAACTACAAGATGACAGACGCTACAAGGGCAAGAAGAAGATCAAGATTTGGGACAGGATGATCGCGAAGATGAAGGTGAAATTCATCCCGAGAGACTATCAAATTACTTTGTTCAGGAGGATGCAAAACCTGAGACAGAAGCTGATGACAGTGAAAGAATACACTGAGGAATTCTACAAACTGAACATTAGGGCAGGTCATCGGGAGAGCGATGATGAGAAAGTTTCCAGATATATGAATGGCCTGAGATATGATATCCAGGATGAGATGAGCATGGTAACCATCCGAACGGTGTAAGATTCTTATCAGATGGCTCTAAAAGCTAAAGAGAAGCTGAGTCGAAAGTAGAGTCAGAGTGGCCAAGGCAGAAGTCAGCCAAAAGGCAAATCAGTTGCCCAGGAAAAATACCAGAAGCCCAAGGAAGACTGGAAGAAACCTCATACATGAACAGAGAGAGGTGGAAGTTCACAACATGGGCAATATAATGAACAACAAGAACAACATAATGAGTAGAGGGGAGATTATGCTGACAACAACACTTTTCCTCATAGTAGAGGTAGAGGAAGAGGAAGAGGTGGAGTAATCACATGCTTCACATGTGGGAAGAATGGGCACAAGTATTACGAGTGTCCAGATAAAAAGAAGGAAACTGGAGAAGCTCACATCGCCGAAGCACAGAGGCGGGATGTTGAGTTTGAAGATGCAAAAGGCGGAAGATCACTCATGATGCGAAAAGTCCGTTTGACACCAGAGAAGGAGGTGGAAAGTTCAGTCCAAAGGACCAGACTTTTTAGGAATACTTGCAAGACCATGGACAGGGTATGCAAGGTCAATGTAGAAAGTGGTAGCATGAATAATCTCATATCTACAGAGATGGTAGAGAAGATGGAGCTGGAGACGACTGATCATCCAAGCCCATACAGAGTTTCGTGGCTGTAGAAAGGACACCAGATAACTGTCACAAAACAATGCTTAGTTGAATTCAATATAGGAGGATATAATGATAAGATTTTATGTGATGTCATTCCTATGGATGTTTGTCATCTATTGCTGGGTATACCATGGCAATATGACAGGAATGTGATTCATGATGGGCGAATGAACACATACACCCTAGAGAAGAATGGGAGGACACACATGTTGCTTCTGATTAAGGACAAGGAAGTGAAGCCGGAAGTAAGCAACACAGTACTTCTCATGAGTGGGAAGGAACTTCTTACAGAGGTTAAGAAGAAGGAGGATCCATAGTTCTTTGTGGTCAGGAAGCCTAGGATTGTTCTGACTAGCATTATAGTGGATGATTTACCAGAGGAAATTCAGGAATTGCTGGAAGAGTTCGCTGATATTGTAGTGGACAAATTACCTCGTTCGTTGCCACCGATCAGGAGTGTGAGCCATCATATTGATCTCATACCAGGAGCCAGTTTTCCAAATAAAGCCGCGTACAGATTGACACTGCAAGAGAATGAAGAGGTTAAAAGGAAAGTCCAGGATTTGTTGGACAAAGGTTTGGTCAGGGAAAGCTTGAGTCCATTTGTTGTTCCAATAGTACTCAGTCCGAAGAAAGATGGAGGCTGGAGGATGTGTATTGACTTGAGGGTGATTAATAAGATAACTATCAGGTACAGGTTTCCATTGCTGAGGATGGATGATCTGATGGATTTCTTGAGTGGAGCAAGATACTTTTCAAAGATTGATTTGAAGAGCGGATATCACCATATTCGCATGAGAGAAGGTGACGAATAGAAAACAACATTTAAAACAAATGAAGGGTTGTACGAATGGCTTGTTATTCCATTTGGCTTAACAAATGCGCCAAGTACCTTCATGAGGTTGATGAACGAAGTCCTGAGGGAGTTCATCGGGAATTTTTTCATTGTGTATTTGGATGACATACTAGTTTACAGTAAATCAGTGGCAGAGCACTTGAAGCATTTGGCTACAGTGATGTAGAAACTATAGCAGGAGAAGTTGTTGATAAATATGAAGAAGTCCTCATTTATGAAGACAGAGCTCATTTATTTGGGTTTTGTTATTTCGGCAAATGAGTTGAGGATGGATCCAGATAAAGTGGAAGTGATTAAGAATTGGCCATCACCGAAGAACATTTTTGAGGTGAGAAGTTTTCACGGATTGGCTAGTTTCTACCGAAAGTTCATCAGGAATTTCAGTGGAATTAGCGCAGCGATGATGGATACAGTGAAGAAAAGACATAAGTCTTTTCACTGGACTGAAGAGGTTGAGTAGAGCTTCAAATTGTTGAAGCAGAAGATTACAGAACAACCAGTTTTGGTGTTGCTGGATTTCCAGAAAACATTTCAGGTGAAATGTGAGGCAAGCAGATTTGTAATCGCAGCAGTCTTAAGTCAAGAAGACAAGCCGATAGCATACTTCAGTGAGAAGATGAATGAGGCGAAATTGAAGTACTCCACATATGATAATGATTTCTATGCTATCATACAGGCATTGAAGAAATGGAGGCATTACTTGATCCCGAAAGAATTTGTTTTGTACAGTGACAATCATGCATTGTAGTTTGTGACTCAACAGGAGAAGTTGAATAAGAAACATGTCAAATGGGTTGAGTATATGCAGAATTTCACATTTGTGATTAAGCATATTTCTGGAACTGCTAACAAAGTTGTTGATGCTTTGAGCACGAAGTGTTTTCTATTGCAGGAGTTCCGAGTCAAAACATTGGGTTTTGAGGATCTCAGGGACATGTACGTAGAAGATCAGGATTTCAAGGAGGCGTATGAAGGGACTGAGAATCCAGTTCTCAGAGATAGAAGCCCTTGGATAGACTATATGATCCAGGAGGGATTACTATTTAGAGGTAATCAACTGTGTATTCTGAAATGCTCCATGAGGGAGAATCTGCTAAAGGAGAAAGACAATGGTGGATTGGCAGGACATTTCGGTCACGAAAAAATGTTCTCGAAGTTGAATGAGTCATATTTTTGGCCAGGAATGCGAGAAGATGTCAAGAAATTTGTAGACAAATGTATAATTTGCCAGCATTCGAAGGGAAGGAAGCAGAATGCGGGATTTTATCAACCATTGCCCATACCAGAAAGGTCGTGGGACGCGATTAGCATGGATTTTGTATTGGGGTTGCCAAGAACACAAAGAGGTGTTGATTCAATCTTTGTGGTGGTGGATAGATTTTCCAATATGGCACACTTCATTCCATGTCATAAGATCAGTGATGCGACTCACATCGCGAACCTATTTTTCAAGGAGGTCATTCGACTTCATGGTTTGCCGAGTAGTATAGTTTCAGATCGAGATACGAAATTCATAGGGCATTTTTGGAGGACCTTATGGAAGAAGCTGGGAACTAACTTGTTGTATAGTTTGGCTTATCATCCTCAAATGGATGGACAGACAGAAGTGGTCAACATAAGTCTGGGAGACTTGCTGAGAAGCTTGGTGACAGAGCACCACAGCCAGTGGGACCATATATTGTCGCAGGCAGAGTTTGCATACAACGACTTTGTAAATCGGAGCACAGGCCGGAGTCCATTTCAGGTTGTTTATGGTATGTATCCGAGAGGAGTTTTTGAACTGAGAAATTTAGAACAGATTGCGACTAGTAGCGCTAGTGCAGAAAAATTCGCAGAGGCGATGAAAGAACTTCACAGCCAGGTGAAGGAGCGATTGCTGGAATCAAGCTAGGAATACAAGTGCAGAGCAGATCAACATAGAAGACAACTTCAGTTCGAGGTTTTTGATCTGGTTCTAGCACATTTGAGAAAGGAAAGGTTCCCAAGAGGAACATATAATAAGTTGAAGATGAAGAAAATTGGACCATGCAAGGTCTTGAAGAAAATTGGAGAAAATGCTTATGAGATTGAATTACCCGATGGGATCGGAATTTCTTCGATATTCAATGTCTCAGATTTGTACCCATACAAAGCTGAGGAAATAGGAAAAAGTGATGAACATTCAGAGGTTCAGTGGAAAAAGTAGATGCCAGTTGCAGAGAAGCAACAGATGGAGTGCATACTGGACAAGAGAGTGAGCAAAAAGGCCAGGCGAAAGCAATACTTTGAGTATCTGGTCAAATGGAAGAATCATCCAGTGGAAGATGCCAGCTAGGAGACTGAAGCAGAGATACAGAGGCATGGACAGACCATGTCGAAGCTCATGCATAGGATCCCATGAAATTTTTCAAGTGAGGGAGTATGATGCAGGAGCATCCCTCACATCAAGCGAGCCAGCGCGGAAGTGGAGGACAGCTGGACAAGCAGTAGCACAAATTTTGAAAATCACCTTGGAATTGTTGCGCGATCTTAAATGAAGCCATTAAGATGAGGTGCACTTGTATAATTTAAATGGACCTTGAGTGGATTGCTCTCGTCCTTAGTAGATAGAAGGCATTTAAGATAGTTAATGTAAGGTAGATAGAATTTAATTCTAGACTAGACATCTTTAGAGCGCAAGAGGGAAATGGGATATAGACACCCTCATTGTGTATTGTATCATTAGATGAGATTGAAGCATTAGAGAAAGAGCATGCAGAGAGTTGTGAAAACACCCATGTACAAATATTTGAATTAATAGAAAGAGCTGATTCAAATTCATGGTTTTTGTGTCTGTTCTCCGTGTATTGCTGCTGAGTGAGATGCTCATGAATGTTTGCTTCCTGTTATACATTTTCTTTTATATGATATGTATATGATTTCATGTTTGAATTGAAGTCTGAGAGGCAAAAGGAATGAGTTTCAATTGTTTCTCTATTTGAGCCAGAGAATTCCTGCAAGGAGTGCAGTTGAAGTGTCCGCAAGGAGTGCGTTGACAGAGGGTTCAGATAGAGATAGATTTTGTTCTCATTCATCCCAGAAGGTGCAGTTGGGCACAGGATCCATGCAAGGAGTGCACAGGCCAGGTAAAAGTCTCAAGGTTGCGAACTTGAGTGAATTATTGAAGGACTGCTGTTGTAGGTGTGCGGAGAGTCGAGGGACTTCAACACTTAGACGTGGTTGAGGGTTTTCCACAAGGAGTGCGTGCAAGGATATTTTATAAAAGCTCAGGAGGGATAGGCCTTCGAATCTATTGAACGACAGCGTAGAAAAGATGTGACTTAAAGTCTATAAGAAGCATCGCAAGTTTTCACGCAGGTGGATGAGTTCCACAGAGGAACACATATCCATTCCACAGATTTCATCTGGAGGGACGGACGGACGAAGTTCTCTGAGGAGATTTCACAAAACTCCGTAAGCTGTCAGATATCGGGGAGATGCAAGGGAGATACAATGTAGTATTCCCAACAAGATTCAAAGCTCAGGAGGAGCAGAACCTTTGATCCGAGCCACAAGGGCCGCCGGATCTACTCGTGGATCAGCATATCGGGGTTTCGTGGATTGAAACTCCAAAACATTGCAACAGAAATCGCGAAATTGCGATACACGATATACTGACAACTAAAGGGAATAGTGTGGGCCACAACGGAGTTGGTGACGTGGACAGGTGGCACATCTTATTGGGGTTTCACAGCGAGAAGTCCCGAAATATTAACATTAGGATTTGCGATCCCACAAAGTTCGAAGTCCCGACGAGATAAGGGATCGTTGAAAATTCAAAGTAGCGAGTTCATCAGAGTTTCGGCATATCGTGAGTCGAGAGTCAGTAAAGTGAATTGCTTGATATCATGAGTGGAAAAATCGTGATAGGAGAAGTCCCGACAGGAAAGGGAAGGGTCAACGTTGACTTGCATCGAGGTTCATGGATTCGAAACACCGACGCTTGACCATTGACCTTGCGATACTGCGAAGTTTGATCTCCCGATTGTAACGAGGGGATCGCGAGAGAGCTTTGTGGGTGCAGATTTCCCGATAGGGAAATAGAAGAGCTATCTAAGAGTTCTTTGGGCCATGAGAAGGATGAGATCCTATGAGAGGACATGCCCATGGGTGCGTGCTGCGTTAAATTTAAAAGATCATCATCCACCATCCATTGTACATGACCTCTTTGCATTTTGTTTTTTTTTAAGCATGGAGATTGATATAAAAACAACACGGTTGAAGCCCAAGGTGAAGGCCCTGAGCCGTGCTAAGTAGTTTGAAGTTTTTGAATAAAATGAAGAGATTCAAATCACACACATAATCCTATAGCCCAATGGGTAGGCACTTGGACTACAGTTCTTTGCTACCTCATGGGGAGGATATCATCCCTAGTTGGAGCCAATGTTATCACCATATAATTCCTAGTCAGTGTCCGAGTTTTGGAAATTTTATGACAGATTAAATCGCTGCAGAGATGTGATAAGTTTAGAGGACCCTTCTATATCTGGAAATGTTTGGACGAAATAACAGAGATATGAATAATAAATCTCAGCCGATCATCAATCTAAAAGGTGGCCTAGATCGATGGCTGAGATGTGTATCATAGATACAACTAGCACAAAGATTAAGTGGTTGAGGGCGAGCCGGGGAAAACCGTCACAATTTTTTGCAGGACGCGTGGCACCCTTAGAAGTATATCGAAAAGGAGGGTTGTCTAACCAAAACCACCTTTTTCAACCTCCGATGTCAAATTCATCGAGCAAGACGCTGACTGTAGATATTGAAACGACCCAGATCAACGACTGAGGTATAATTCAACGATTGAAGTACCGCGAGAATTAGCTGACAAGGGGTGGACTGGGGAAAACTACTCTGGTTTAAATTATGGACACACGGTGTTCTATGAGACACATCAGGGCTAAGCGTGGTTCATCTAAAACCACTTTTATCCAAACCCCGATGGTAATAGACACCTATAAAAGGAGGGACCCCTGGCATTATTCTATGAGTATTTGAAGCAGTCGAACGTTTGAATATTTGGCACAAAGCTTCCATCCAAATTTTGAAATTCAGGACTAAACTAGATTAGTTTTCTCGTCACTTATCAAGTATTCTTCACGATGGATGCCACTCCTATTGTTTTATCCGTGAGTGAACTAGATACTCCCTCTAGGGAAGATGCCCTAATTGATAGAGATTCTGACGTTTTCAACACAGTGAAAATGGTCTCACTCGTTTCTGTGTCCAAAGTGAATTTTTTGAACAACATTGGATCCCACATATCCTTTATTGAAGCAGCTCGAGCCTATTTCACCCCTTATGTCATAGAAACAATTTTCCCATTCCTAGAATTTGTGACCTGGTGTGCTGAGAGATATTCCCAGGGAGAAAAAGTCATCCTAAACAAATTAGGGTTATAAGTCCTCTGTAAAGTAGATGGTCCCTCACTTCGACATGACCTAAATGTAACAGACGCCTCCCCTGTGGTGTCAGAACCCTTTGAGGAACAATGAATGATTATGATTTATAGGGAATGCTTTCCCGAGGTAAAAACCCTATTTTTGCAAACCATAGTCAAACATGAACATCATTCAGAAATTCTATCCCTGCCTATCAATCTAAGTGTCATGATCATCGAAGTCCAGTGGGCTTGCTCTCTGCTAAGTCAAATTCTAGGTCCAGACAATGACAAGTTTGTGGTAGAGGTTATGTTAGGAATCCTGTTAATTTTCTTCCTGTCTGGGCAATCCATCCGTGTGAGTTTTGATGAATTTATTGTGGAGAACATACATCAATAGTTGTTTAATTTCATCTCATTAATACATTTCAGATACTACTGTTATCTGTTGAGAATGTTTCTCGGATCTAACAATACAGAGCTTCTTGAAGCTGTGTTTATTTCGAACGAGTGTAAAAATATCACCATGCTCATCTTTATCAACAAAGTCATGTCCAGATAATGCAGTCTCATTTTCGGTTCAGATTTTCCAAGAGTCTTGGAAGAGATGAAAAGTTTGTTGCAGCCAAGTCTAGAGAATATTATGGGACACTGCATGTTTTTCACTCAGTCCACCGTGATTTGGGTATATGGATGCCAAGAAGGACCTCACCTTTTACCAACTTTCCTGAATCCTAGGATATTTGCGTTGGAATTTATAAGACAAAGGATCATCTCAGAGACTGAACACTTCCTCAAAGCTCACAAGGCTTCAAATCTGAAATTCTTGTTCGTGGTAGGTCCTTTTGTGGTAAAGAGAAAGTCTTGTTTGCCTCAAATTCAGTGTAAAATCAATGAATTTAGGTTCACACACCTGTAAGGAAGAAGATACAATCCACATTAGGTTATATCAAAGAGAATATTGGCAAGAAGACAAGTCCCTTATGAACACGAGCACATTAAAGAACTAGATAAATTGGCCAATCTAGAGACCTCCACAGAAATGGAGGTCATCACGCTGCATTAACAAGCAAAGAAGATAGAGACTACTTCCCAACAAAGCTCAGGACAAAAACCCTCACCCAGGTTGATTATCAAGGCTCCTAAAATGGGCATCTTCAATAAGAGAAGCAGCTCAAAAGACCTAGGGGCTAGCGGCCAACAAGAAACCCTCAAGAAAATGAGAGCCACATCACCTTTCCCAATTATTGACTTGGAAAAAGAAGAACAGAAAGAAAAGACGTGCATGGAGATGGTAGACACTAAGGTCTAGAACGAAGAGATTAATCACGGAGAAAAACCACAAAACAAACGTAACATGAAGGTTTTTAGCAGCAGGAAACAGATATTTGGCTAGACTTCTGGGATGATTTATCAATCTAAGGAAGACTTGCTACATCAGTATGCAGTGAAAGGGAGTATGGCCAATAGTGATATAATGGAGTTTTTGCCCTAAGTGGAAGGGACATCTCAGTGCAAAGCTCATCTACCCTCAGTCAGAGATGTCGAGAAAAAGACATTCAACATTGCAGTGGCTGATAATGATAAGGTACCTGAGTTCAAGGTACACTATGAGAACATCGACGCTCCTGACAAAGTGAAATGCCACAGAAATGTCAGTGATATGTTGTACGTTGATTACCTAAACTTGGCTCTGAAAGTTGCAAGGTTGACAACACATGTATTGAAACTGGATGGACAACTGAAACAAGAAAAGGTGTCCATCAATCTTGGATGATGCAGTTAAAAAGATTAGAGTCTGAAGGTCCACAAGGGGTGAAGGCTTCTCTAGACGAAAAGGATAAAATGATTCAAAGCTTGAAGAAAATATTGAAGATGTCACCTACATACCATCCATAGACAATAGAGTTAACTGCTTTGGAGTAGGAAAAGGAAACCTTTAGAGAAGAGGCTCTAGACTACAAGGCTAAGGTGTTGTAGTTGGAGAAAGAGAAGGAAAGTTGGTCACAGATGTAGGCGACAACATCATATATGGAGATTATCATTCCTTCTAATGCAGAGGCTGGATCAAATGTTGAGGGGTTAGTTCAGGCTATGTCCCAGAAAAGTTTGAAAACAGGTGAGATCAAGGATCTAAAAGAAAACTTAGAAAAACTGAAACAAGAGGCTAAGGTGAAGGACGATAAATTATCTCAACTCTACGGAGAGAACCAAGACTTGTAGGAAAGAGTGAACAAGCTAAAGACTAGATTGAAGGGTAAAACACTAATGTAGGGAGCCAAACATGTGATATGGGACACGATTGCTATGGAGGTTTCGAAATTCATAAGTTATCTTAACTTTATCAATGACAAGAACAACATGGCTGCTACAGCTCAAAATAGTTGCGCTATTGTAAATGAAGTGCTAGCGAAGAATCCCTTGGAATGGGCCCAAAATGCCACCAACTTGTTGAATGCCATACCAGTCACTGATCTTCAGACCATCGATGTGAAAGACAAGACCGCTTTAATCATTTCAGCCAGGAGAATCATTGCTAAAAACAACCTTCTTAGATTGGTTCAAAACAAAGTTGTGCAAATGGACCATAGCATACAGAAGTTTAAAGACGCCTTTGAACAATTGTTTGCTAAAGGCCTCCCCTCATTCTAGAATGGTAAAGGCTCATTGTACAAGCAGGAAGATTACCACACTCTTCTCATGGAATTCAGGATGGACCATTCCAGGTTTGAAGATATGGAAGAAATTCTGAAGGGTACTAGCTTGGTAGAACACTTAGCTACTGATTTGAAATTCTGAACAAATTCAAAACAGTGAAAGTTAGCGTGCCAATCATGTCCTATGCAATGTGCATCGACCTGGAAATTTTGATTAAAGAAATGATGGACTATGCAATCCCCTCTGACGCGCAATGGAAGGAACTTGTATGGTTGGGAAAGACAAAATGCCATATCCCTGGAACCAACAGATGATCTCCATCTGTCACCCATCTTACCAGACCTAACAAAAGTACAAAGAATATCGGATGTAGCGGAAGTAGTAGAGCGTTCAGAGAGATTATTCATGATGGTGAAACGTTTCTTTTTGTTAATGATTGTAAGTCATTTCATATACCGAAACTGACATCTGAAACTATTATAGAAGCTGAAACATTTTAGTTTCAGTTATTTTTATTCAAATTGTATAAGTACTAAGAGGCTTGAATTAGCCAATGTTGGCAGAAGTGTAAGAGCACCTTTTTGGTTATATCAAACTTTATTTGTAAATTTTGTAAATCTGAATTGAATACAAATGCAGAAGATTTTGAAGTCTCTATGAAAATATTCTAACGGGTAGTGATATAAGCTTTGTTTCCTTTCATCATATGTATTTCCTATAGCCTGTCATTTCATTTAAAATTTCTTCTATTTAAATTGGAGAGTTTAAAGGCCCAGAATTCGTCCTATGATGCTCTTGGTCTAAGCAATTTAAACTATGTGATTGTCTTCTTAACTTATTAAGAATTCGATTTAGCAATGCTTTGATGCAGTTATTTGTCTTCTTTATCTTCCCACACATCCTTTTATTTCAAGACTAACTCGGATTCATTGCCTTATTTATCCTTTGTCCTCTGGAGAGTTCTATCAGTCTATGCATTGTCTTCATTCACTTTCAGAATTTTGACTCCATAGCCCATAGTGTTCCCCTCTTCTTCACCAACAACTCTATTAAAAATCTCCCAAACAAATCAAATCTATCCACTGGTTTCCATAGATATATCAAGTGACACGAGAGATCTCTCTCTGAGTTGGGTAGGCTAGTGCCTCAGCTCTAAAGCTGGATGAAATAGTTACCTCTGTCATTTTTCTATTCAGCCATACAGAATTTACAGAGTGCTAATAGGTTGAACAGATCCAACCCCTCCAACAACATGTTTATGACAACCTTCAACAAGCTAAGAAGGGCAACTTCTTTAGCAAGGCAAGCAATGCACCAAGCTTCAGATTTAGTAGAAGTCTCCCCATCTCCCATGGGAACTTGATACAATGGGGACCATTTCTTCCTAAGTGGCGAGGAATGATCCAGATGGATCTCGATGGCCATCCACCTTTTGCACTAAATCACCATTTTGAGCCCGTGGTTTTGATAAACCATGATATTCACCATTTTGATGGGGAATGGAATGTAATTTCATCTTCATTTGTTAATTATAGAAATCATGTAATGATTTCCTAGTGGTCTTATGTACATGCCTACAAAATAGCATTAATGCACCAGATCCCATTAGAACTCTATAGTTAAGCATTCTCATGCTAGAGTAGTACTGGGATGGCTGACCACCCGGGAAGTCTTAGTGTTTTACATGCCTATAACATTTTATAAACTTAGTCCAATTTATCCCACATGCATCATGGAAAATTGTTCTCCTCTCACTCTCTCATATATAATTGAGGTGAAGGAGGCCCTTTAAGGATGCAATGCAATGTAATGTAAATATTTTTGCGAATGAAGAATATCCAACATCTCTTTTCTTTCAGAGATTAGCTACCCCATTTTGCCTGTTTGTGTTCTATAGTGTTTTTCTACCTTATTCAGTAATAGAAGTTGGGTTTCACTGTATTAATATGTTCTCTTCTATATTTTTTTGTATTTCATTCTTGTATCTCGATTATATTTATGTCTTCATGTCATTCTCAGAATAATCTGGATCGCATTGATCACAAAGTTTCAACGAGTGGCAATGGCGGTGACAGATATATCCGAGACCAAGATGATCATGTTATTCACATAGGGGATCACATAACCCTTGAGAGTATGGGTGAAGGCATACAGAACTCCCACCTTGCAGGATGCCATCTTACACACTCGATATTTGGAAGACTCAGCACCGAATACTAAACCCTTTTCCAAACCCTTCGTACTACAGAGGGACCGAGACAAGAAGCCATTCCAAAGAGAATGGAAGGTTAAGAAGAAGTTGGATGATGAGACAAGGAGAGAGATTATGAGGAAGAATATTTTCTTCACTTGCAAAGACCCTTGGGTCCCAAGCCATAGGTGCATGGGAAAGGAAAAGATTCATTATATTGAGGTAGAAACAGATAGTGTGGATAGTGAGGAGCAGGAGGATGAAAGTGGATCCACTATCTTAGAGGAGGATCCAACATAGGAAGAGGAACATCCTCCACGTAGACCACCGACATCGGTATGGACTCACCCACCGATAATGCCACAACCTCATGAGAAAGATAATGGACGAAAACCAACAAAGGGAGGAGTCATGGCGACCCTTTATGGTGTTCCCAGGTATGATACCCTCCAGATCAGAGGGACTATTCAGGGATAGTGGGAAATCAACCTGATAGATGGTGGGGCCACCCACAAATTCATTAATGCCTCATTAGTATCGAGGCAAGCACTTCAGACAGAGGATTTTGAGGGGTTCGATGTTGCAGGAGCAGATGGCCATATAGTGGAGTGTCTAGATAGAGTTCCATACTTGGAGATAAAGTTAGGAAAATATAGAGTGACAGACACACTTTATGTGGTTGAACTATCTGACGCAGATGTGATATTGGGAGTCCAGTGGATGGTCACATTGGGAAAAATCACCACCAACTACCAAACCTTGGAGATGGGGTTCAGAGACAGGGATGAGAAGAAGGTTGTTCTAAGGGGCATGTCGATAGGAGAACCCAGGACAGTTTTTTGCAAGAAGATGGAGAGGATATTCATACATGGGGAGGTAGCATATGTCACAATGTGCTTGATCACTATGCGAAAGGATTCAAAGGATTTAAAACAGTATAATATAGAGATCAAGAACTTGTTGGGATGACATCTGTTGGCATAGGGGCAGACCTAGGGTTCAACACTTCAACAACACACCAACAAAACCCTGACTATTGGCCCTTTCAGCAATGCCTGTGAAGCATATGAAGTCTCATCTAAGGTAGAGGAAGGGGGGTTGCAACACTCAAGTGTCTACAACCTAGATGGGACATAGTTCTATGATTACACACTTCAACATAGAACTTAGCCAATAGTATGCATTGAGTTATGATTCTTATTCACATCATAAATTAACCCTAATTGTAGATCAACACGGTATTAATCAATATCAAACACATCTAAGCATTCAACACATAGCATCGGAGCGTATCTAGCATGTATTCATGTATCAAGCACTAAGCACTACTGGATCTACTTATCATATATCCAGAACAATGCACTAAGTAAATATAATCATAACCATCATGAACACATAGCACAAAGCACAATAACACATGATATACATGGTTCACCCTAGTGTGGGGATATGTCCACCAACTCTTATTATTATTTATTAGCTTCTTCCAATATTATTACATGCACCAAGACATAGATCCAATTCTGCAAAGGACAAGAGATCTGTGCAGCTAACCAGATCCTCTTTCCCCGAATGCGATCAAGGCACGAATCCTTTACACCGTCTGTGCACAAATCACTTACAAAACACCTTCACTTAGCTCTACAAGTATTACATACAGTATGCACAAAGCATTCACAACTCTTCGCACTTAGCCACCTTCACAGGTTCTTCCACAAATCCAATCAGAACTACTTCTTACATCACTTAGCTACTTATTTATACATTACAAAAGGGGCCTAAGCATGGGTAAGCCCATGGTCCGACATCCCATACCCATTACATAAACCCTAAAATCCCCACAAATCCAACAAAAAGGGAGAGATCCCACGATCTTCGCTTAGCCTGGGCACTCTGTCTTCGACCATCTTGTCGAAGTCCCAAGAATGGTAAAAAATGACCAACGTTTCCTCAATACCTGGTCAAGGGCCTGTTATCACCATAACAATTTTCATACAAGACCCAAGTATCAGAAATTTAGCAAGAGCTACATCGTCGCGAAATCGTGATAGTTTGGAGAATTGATAATTTAAAGGACCAGGACATATTTGATGGTATATGGACAAATATAGTGGAAGCGCAAAAGGCATAAATCAACATACCGTTGATTGTAAAACAATACAGATCAATGGATGGAGGCTATATCAGGTGGTGAACTTGCACGGGACTTAATCATGTAAGCGTGGAACAGGGAAAACCATTGTGGTTTTTAAAATGGATGCGCAACGCCTCCAGAGATACATCGGGGTGAAAAAAAGTTTTCCTAAAACCACTTTCTCCAAATCCCCGATGTCACATGTTTCACTATGTCAAATCAACCACTCATGGGGCGGGTGATGGCTGGTCGGAATTACCCCTCTTCACTCATTCTATACTTTACAACCATATGATGTCAGGTGAATGCTGCCATATAATGAACTCGAGAGATAATCATTTGAAATGGATTATCCAAGCATGGTAAACCAGTGTACCTATAAGTAACTCTGTCAGTGATTCATGATTGGAACTCTATAACTACCGATTCTCAAATGTGAGGGTATCATCTCATCCGTAAGATTGATTCTCTAACTTTTGAAAAGAACATCTTGGTTTCCATGATACTGGAATACATGGATGAGGCCTATCAATACATATCCAATCAAATAGGTCATTCAAGTAACATGGTGGGTTTATCTACTGGTAAGATGGAAAGGGAAATTGCACGTATATTAGCTACTAAATTCCATACGGAACCTTCTATAGAACAAAGACTAGAATTTAGGATAAATCCCATCATGAAGGACCTAATCATCAATAGGCCAACTATAAAAAAGAAATGGAGAAAATGACAGAAGACAGAAAACATGGCTGAAACGACTCAAAGCATTGGGGGAATCAATCGGCCTAGTTGGTTAGTCTTAAGAAGGATATCGTTGAGCTAAAATAAATTCTCAAAATGGAATAAGTACATCTCATCATGTTTTGGACAGATGGCGGTCGAAGAAAATGGCCTAGATATGATGAGCTTGTTCCCAACGATCCCTTTAAAATAGGATAATGGTTATTATAAATCATTCCTCCTTGTAACTCATATCTAATTTTTGAATTACGAGAAGTTTGAACGTTTTGAATTCCACAAGAAATTCCTCTATATATATATATATTATCTCAAAGATATAGAAAATAATGGAGAAGAGAGGAGCCTGCCCTCTGTGCAGGAATTGTTTTTGTAAATTTTGGGGCTAGAATGAATATATAAATGCAGAGGAAGATTTTGGATTGTTTATGAAAATATTCTAACTGACAGTGACATGAGTCTTGTTTTCGTCTCATAGTATGTATTTCCTGTAAGAATACATTTCATTTGCACTTCTTTCTTTCTAAATTAGATATTTAGAGGCCCATAATTCATTATTTGATGCTCTTGGCTTAGCAACTTAGACTATGTTTCTTTCTTCTTAACTTATTCAGAATTCATCTCGGTAATGCTCTGATGTAGTTATGTGTTTCTTTTTCCTTTGATGTCATGGAAAATTTTCAGATATAAACTTAGACTTACCTATTGGTCTAGCCTTTTCCTCTAAATAGTCTCATGTTTGATGATGTATTCTATTTATTCCAGACCCCATAGCCCAAATGTCATCTTCATTTCTCTAGTTATTTTATTAAAAACCCCCAACAAAAACCAAATCTAGCCACTGATTTCCATATATATATCAAGTGACATGAGAGAGCCCTATCTGAGTTGAGTAGGCTAGTGCCTTAGCTCTAAAGCTGGTTGAAATAGTTACCTCTATCGTTTGTCTATTCAGCTAGACAAAATTTACAAAGTGCTAACATTTTGGCACCGTTGTCGGGGATGAAATTGAAAATTTTTCCTTGGAAATAATGACATGGTTAAGTTCTAAGGTCTGAAAGAAGCAGACACTTAGACACATATTGGCTGTATTCCTTCTCTGGCGACTCCACACATCAAAAAATAAGTTTGAAGGTGATTCCACTGGTAGAAAAATCCAGAAATTCAAATTTTCACTAGCGACTCCACTCTCAATGCAGAATCCAGCTTCCAAAACATTATTGGTGACTCTACTGAAGATTCAAATGTAATTCAAAGACTCCACTAGAAAATGATATCCCTTGACAGAGGTATGAAAAAACATTATGAAAGAAAACAAGTACTTAAAATTGGATTTTTTCCAAGGCATTTTATTGTTTGTTATAAGTTGCCTCTATTTTTTCCTTGAACATGCCAAACAATTTTTTCTTTACCTGCTACATTTTAATGACGATAATGAAGATCTTTCAATTATTTATCCTCCTCTTAAATTTGTGCATGCATATCCTCACTGTATCACTGATGTTGATAGAAAATTCCCATCTGGGCCATGTGATGAACACAACCAAGTTGATAAGTCTCATGAAACCAGGGTTGATATTTCATCTCCTACACTTGACCCAACACCCTCCAAGATTCAGCATAGATATAGACCCTTAAAGTTACCCCACATCCTTCATGATTTTCCTCCAAAACACTATGAGTACCTGCGTATGTTTGATGGGGAACCTGATACCATATCAGCTGAAAAGCACATCCAAGCGTTTGAGATTTTTATAGATTTGTTTGAGATTGACCATGATGATGTTTGTATGAGGGCCTTTTATCAATCCTTTTAAGGAGACACCAAAGACTTCTTTAAATGTTTGCAGCCAGAGACAATTAGCTCATGGGAGGAATTGAAGGATGTCTTTTTAAAATTTTGGGGCAGGAAGAAATCTTTGGATCTACAACTTATAGAGTTCTATGCCTTAAAAAATGCAGATAAATGAAACTATTTATATATTCAGTAGGAGGTTTTCCAGTGTCTATTACAATTTGTTCAAAGGATTTCAACCCATTGAAGTTGCCACCATGCTCCATTATGAAACTACTCTTCATCCAGACTTGTCTTTCCTCCTGATGGAAAGAAGACCTAAGTCCTTACAACAAATGTTTGATGATGCTCAGGATGTTCATCACAACAGCCAAGCATGTAAACAAATCCAAAATGAGGGGTTAGATGCTATAGAAAATAAAAGAGAATATTAATAGAAAATGGTTGATTGTAACATTGAGCATATAGTTGAACATGTCATGGGTCCTCTTGAATCTCCCAATACCAAGGATGTTGCAAATAATTATGTCCCACTTGTTGAAAGAGAAGGTTTTGATTTAGTTTCTAATCCATCCCATGATAAGAAAGGGGTTGATTATTTCATGTATTCATTTATAGATAATCAAGAGGATGAGTGTACAAATCAGTTTGTCAAAGAACAAGTTGATGTTCCAAGTTTGTTCTTGTTAGATGACCTTGCATATGTCAGTGATCTGCTTGTATATGAAAAGTGTGAAGACAATCACGATATTGAATACTTTATTTTTCAGCAGTATAATGAGGAGAAAAATATTAGATCATATGAAGAGAATTCTCTACCCTTGTGCTTTACTACATTTGAATTGTTGAAAGAGAATTCTCATATTATTGTTGAGGAAAACGAATTTGTGTTGATGCAAAGTCACACCAAACCAATGAAATAGATTGACAACATATTGGAGTACTCTTCTCAGATGTTTGATGACCCTATTATTTGTTTTGAGGAAGACCTTGTAAATTCAGAAATATAGTCGTTGGTCAAAGACAAAGAGGAAAGTGAGCATGTCCAAAAACTCGAAGAGATAGAAAAATGTACCTATGATGATATTGGAAAAAATAAAGAAGGTTTCGAATCAGGTAACAAAACCTTTCCATTATGTTTTCCCTCATTCGAATTATTAAAACAAAATATCTGTAACATTTCAAATTAGAGAACATACAAGCATGGCATTGAAAGTGAATAAAGTAGTGGGATTATAGATAAAAACTCTCTTCCCTTATGTTATTATTCCTTTGAATGGTTAAGAGAAAATCATGAAATTTCAGAAAACATAAGGAGTTCTGACTATATTCTCAGTAGCATTGTTTTACATGAAAGAGTTGTCATCATTGAAGAACACCAACTACACTCACATGCATTGCACGATCATTATATGGAAGGTTATTTCAATTCATAATTCCAATCCATGCTCAATCATCAGATTAAACGAGAAGCCCATCAAGAATTTTTTTATCAAAGGTATTTTCCTTTCTCCCAGAACTAATGCATATGTTTAACAATATTACCAGCAAGACAAGGTATTTCAAGGTTGCCTTTCTTCCCATGAGAATGATGTACTGGTCCAGTTTCTAAACATCATAGACACAGGTAAGGATTTTGAAAATATATCCATGAGGACTCTAGACTGTGAAATAGTTCATGATGTCAGATTTTCGCATTTGCAAGAATATTATGAGTGTTAGGACCACACAATGTACCTTTTTTCCCACACTTTTTGCCACCATTACACTCTTGTTTCACTCACATTTAAACTCATATTATCACTTTACCCTATCTTTCCAAAGGTATACAACATCTCTTCTCTTTACTATATGTTTAATCTGTTTTGCATATAATTTTACATTACTCTTGTACTTAACCATTGATCAGAAATGTATAAGTGTTGAAACAATTTGAACTGCAGATTAGCATTGAGGCCTTTTGCTGAAACAATTAAAGCATGCAAACCCTATGGCTGAAACAACAACTCATATAGAAGATGTTACACAGTCCGTGGTCAACGATGCTGAAACACAGAAGTTGTTACACAGTTCGTGGTCAACGATGCTGAAATCCAGAAGCTGTTACACAGTATGTGGTCAACGATGCTGAAACATAGAAGCTGTTACACAGTCCGTGGTCAACGATGCTGAAACAACAGCTCACACAGAATTGACTACAACAGCAACACCTTGAGCTAGCATCAACCATCGCTACTGCCTGAGAAGTGATGAAACAGTCAAAAAACAAATATCATGGCTGAAAAAACCCGTGATTTGTGATGCTGAAACATCATACAACAGCAGTAACAAGAGACTAATAAAGAAGTTGTTACTCTAGCCGCAACAACAACACCTCACTCAGCACTTGTAATAGCATTCTGTTTCGGGAGACTAGGATATCCTATTCCAGTTTAGAAATTCGATTTGACTAATAATAGGACTTAGATGTACACCTGTAATTAGTTGATTAAATTGTATCGAAGGGATCCTCCTCTTTAAATAAGAGGAAATCACCATTCGAGAGTACCTTCTATTTTAGCTAAGAAAGGATTCTACAGGGAGGGACATGTTTTTACTTCAGATAGTAATGTAACACAGTTGACAGATGAATAAAATATTGTTCTGAGCATTTCTCTCTAGTTCCTTTCATTCCAGGGGAATCTTGTGAGAAGGGAGGGCCCACCTTCTTCACAAGATTCACCCATTAGCTTTATAGTGTGTTAGTGTTATTTATGTTCTTGCCTTGATTAAATTATGTTTTGCTGAAACACTACTTTATTGAATTTTGTTTTGCTGAAACACTACTTTGCTGAACTCTGTCTTGCTGTTACACTGTTTTCATATGATTCATGCTTGGGTAACTGTTAATCATTCTAGTTAGCAATCCTGTTTGGTGAATTTATGAAATCTTGATAGTCAGGGACAGGTGCTGAAGGTTCCTTCTTTGAGAATAGGGTCTTGTTCTCTATTAGAAATAGTTAGCCTTCAGTGCATGTCAATTATTTTAATGAGTTCATGAAAGTGTGCTAATCAAAAACAGGTGTTGAAGTTTCCTTCTTAGGGAATAGGGTCCTGGTCTCTGTTAGAAATAGTTAGCCTTCAGTGCATGTCAATTATTTTAATGAGTTCATGAAAGTGTGCTAATCAGAAACAAGTGCTGAAGTTTCCTGCTTAGGGAATAGGGTCATGTTCTCTATTAGAGATAGTCAGTCTTCAGTGTGTGTCAATTATTTCAGTTAAGCAATGAGTTCATGAAGTGTACTGATCAGAAACAGGTGCTGAAGATTCCTGCTTTAGGAATAGGGTCCTGTTCTCTGGTTATAGAATAGTTGGTCTTTCCTTTTGCAGTGTCTTGAAGGATTTCTTTTCTATTTTGTTATCTTCTTAATGTAATCCATGATTCTTTGGACAATCATTTCTTTAAACATTAAACTCTGCAATAGGTAGACTGCTTTCCTGTAATTTAAGTTAGAACTTCAGTTTGTTCAAGGCAAAGTGTGATCAATATGTTTTTACTACAAGTCTAGGTTGCTTTTGAGATTGAGCGTATATAGTGCGTGATTACCTTTGAAATAAACAGAGTTCTCTGGGTTGACAATTTATGTAGCACTTGATTGTTTTGATTAAATAAGAAATTATAGTGACCAACATTTTGGCGCCGTTGCCGGGGAAGGTAATTATAGATTTCAAAAGAACTTATGATTTTTTAGATAGAAAGATTGATGAGAGGATGCGAAGACCCCAAAGACATTGACCCTATAGGTGGCAGGGGCAGAGGAAGAGGAGGAAGAAAAACTTATATTGACAAGATTATATCAAAGTCTGAATCTGTTGCTCAGTGACCAAACTCTCGAAAACCGAAATCCCAACCTTCATTTCAAGAAAAAATTGAGACGGGGAAAGAAGTTTGGAGTCCTGAGACAGTCTAGAAACTAGCAGGAAACATTCAGGATAGAGCAAGCGCAGTAGGGGAGAAGACAGAAGAAAACATGGATGAGTACAATGAAGAATTGCATCATGAAGAACAGGCAGGTCTTGAAGGAGAGGTAAATGATGAAAACTCTTTCTCCACATTAGGATTTCCTATTGGCGATCTTACTAGAGGGGTAGCCCCCATGAAGAACATTCCACTCTCAGCACTACCTAACTTTCATGGTTTTTCTTCAGAGGATCCTGATGAATTCCTTTTTGAGTTTGATATATTATGCAGAAGTTATGATTACATTTCCAATGCTAAAAAATTAAAACTATTTCCAGCAACATTGAAAGGAAATGCACTTAGATGGTTCATGAGTCTTGGAGGCCATGCAATCACAACATGGGACCAAATGAAACAGAAATTCCTGAATAAGTACCAGGACTATCGCCAAACAAGAGAAAAAAGGGAGGAACTATTCAAGATGATGCAGAAAGAGGATGAAAATCTGGAGGACTTTGTAGAAAGGCTACAGTATAATCTACAAAGATCCAGTCACCCCAATGTAAGTAAAGATATTCTCAAAACTATATTATTAAAAGGAGTAAGGGATGACTGTCTAGATATGCTGAATATGCTTGAAAAATGGGACATATCTAAGGAATCATACGATGAAATTGTTAACTTATGCAAAAGATGTTCAAGAGGAGCTTCAAGAAATAGATCAAACAACAGGGACACCACATTTTCAAGAGTCCAAAAATCAGCCAGTGGGGGAGCAATAAGAGATGAGATAGGTAATTTACTTGAAGGTTTCAAAACTGAAATGTTAAGCTCTTTTGCCTCACAAATTGACACCCTGCGGATTCAAAAGAAGCAAGCAGAAGCAGAAGCATCCCTGTCCATCTTTTGTTCTAAATGCAGAGACAAGCACCCACGAAGGGAATGTCCATTGGACAAAAAGACAATCTACACCATCTATGATAAAGATCATGAAACTCAACAATGTCCTTATCTACCAAGAATCAAGGCAGCATTACAACCAACTGATGAAGAAGCTGAAGCTGTCTATCTGTTGACACAGAGAAGACAATGGCAACCGCGGGGACAAGGTATGAATCCTAACATGCCATTTACATCTTCTAATCGTTGGAATAACTATCCTTCTTTCAATCAAATGAGTTACCCTCCCTATAATCAAATGCAATATCCAAATCAAATGAATTACCCACCCATGCAACAAAATAACCCACCCTTTGTTGATCCATCAATGTGGACTCCTTGGCCTCCACAACAACAAAAACCATATCAAAACCAATAGATTCCAAATTGGAGAGGACAACAACTCCCCTTCCCAAATAAATTACCTCAATCACAATTTCTACAACCACTCTCCTTACCATCAGATACTCCACCAAACAATCAAATGATGAGACCCCAGCTACCTGTACAACCCAACCCTAACCCCAATAATAAAGCTGTGCAGTGCATTGATATTCATAACCAGCCTACATTTTATCTTCTCCCTACGCAATGCAACAATATTCATCTATGATCTGGGAGAATAGTAGAACCTATCATAGCTGATGTTACCTCTTCTGATAAAAAGGAAACAAAAGAGCATGATATACCTGAAGAGGTACAATCATCCTCTAACAATGCTGCTGAAACAACAAAACCACCATTTTCTGAGCGTTTAGCTTTGACTAAAACACCTGAGCCACTTGCCTTCAATCTTCTAGGGGAATTGCAAAATCTTTATGTCAAAATTCCTCTACTACAAGCACTCCGAGATGTACCAATTTATGCTAGGACTATGCGAGACATTTGTGTTAAGAAACCTGGTAAGAAAATGAAGGATCCCCTCACAGTCCATGTTATGGGTGACTTGTCTGCACTAATGTCAGGTAAAGTCCCCCCAGTTAAATATGGTGATCTTGGCCACCCTACCGTCTCAGTACAAGTTGGAAAAATGATAATCCATCGAGTCCTGGTAGACTTAGGTGCCGCTATCAATATCATGACTCTGGAAACCTTACAACTACTACAACTGCAAAATGAAGTCAGAGACACCCCAACTATCCTAGAATTAGCTGACCGATCTACAATTAAACCAGAGGGAGTCATTGAAGACCTAATTATCTCAGTGGAATCCTGGAATTATCCAGCTGACTTTGTGGTACTACAACCTAAAACAAAGTTGGGGGG
>JASDQU010099926.1:254753-288621 GCA_032191745.1 Picea mariana
GGGAAATGGAGAGTATGTGTGGATTATAGAGCCTTAAATAAAGCTACTCAAAAAGATCACTTTCCATTACCATTCATTGATCAGGGGTTAGACAGTTTGTCAGGGAAGAAATTTTTATCATTTTTAGATGGTTTCAGTGGGTATAACCAGATCAAAATTGCACCCCAATATCAAGATAAAACCACTTTTACTAGCCCTTGGGGAACCTTTGCTTATAGAGTTCTCCCATTTGGACTATGTAATGCACCTGCAACCTTCCAAAGAGCAGTCGTAGGAATCTTTTCTGATATGCTTAATGACTCTATGGAAATTTTTATGGATGACTTTACTCCTTATGGTGTTTCTTTTTAGGAAGCACTACAAAACCTTGAGAAAGTGATTAAACGATGCATACAAGCCCAACTCTCCTTAAGTACAGAAAAATATCATATGATGATGAGTGAAGTAATAGTGCTTGGACATTTTATCTCATCTCAAGGAATTCAGGTAGACCCATCCAAGATACAAATCATTAAGGATCTTCCTACTCCCAAAACCCAAATAGAGGTAAGAAGTTTTCTAGGACATGCTGGATACTACAGAAGATTTATCAATTTTTTTTCCAAAATAGCTTCTCCCCTGTTTGTATTACTGATGAAAAATGATGAATTCAAATGGACTAATTCTTGCCAGAAAGCATTTAATACACTTAAACATCAGTTATCTACAACCCCTATTCTTAGAGGCCCTGATTGGACACTTCCCTTTCATATATCCTCTGATGCTTCAGATACTGCAATAGGATTTGTCTTGGGACAAGAAGAAAATCATCTCCCTTATGCTATTTATTTCATCAGCAAGAATATGACTCCTGCTGAACTCAATTATACAGTTATCGAAAAGGAATTCTTAGCAGTTATCTATGATATTAATAAATTTAGACATTACATCACTGGCTACTCTACTTTTGTCCATACTGATCACTCATCTATCAAATACCTAATTAACAAACCTATCACAAATGCTCGAGTCACCAGATGGTTACTATTATTGCAAGAATTTGATATTACAATTGTAGATAGACCAGGAAATGAAAATGTAGTTGCTGATTTCCTTTCTCGGTTGACACCTGATGATGATACCCCAGTAGATGATTCCTTTCCTGATGAATATCTATTTGTAGTTTCTGCTCACTCACCTTTGTATGAAGACATTGCTAACTACTTGGTTGCAAGGAAGTTACCACCACAGCTATCCTACCGAGAGAAAAGAAGAATCATTCAACAAAGTGCTCGGTATAGTTGAATAAGTGGGTGTTTTTTCCATACAGGACCTGATCAAGAAATTTGAAGGTGCATTAGAGAAGATGAGGTTTATGATCTACTAAAAGCTTGTCATGATGGCCCTTGTGGAGGGCATTTTGCTGATAAGAGAACATCACATAAAATTCTCAGGATGGGGTACTATTGGCCCTCACTTTTCAAAGATGCAAAGAAATATGTCATGGCCTATGAAAGCTGCCAAAGAGTGGGCCAACCTAATCATAGAGATGAAATTCCATTAAACCCCCAGATAGTACTTGAACCATTTGAAAGATGGGCCTTAGACTTTGTAGGACCCAATAACCCCCCATCCAATCAAAAAAGTTTACATAGTGGTCTGCACAGACTATATGACCAAATGGGTGGAGGCTAAAGCACTCCATAGAGTGACCGAAGAAGCAGTTATATATTTCTTATTTGAAGACATCTTCATCAGATTTGGAGTGCCAAGAGAATTAGTTACAGATGGAGGACCTCCTTTCACTTCTCATGGTTTTAAAGACACCCTTCAAAAATATCATATTCAGCATAGAATGACTACAGCATACCACCCCCAAGCCAATGGACAAGTGGAAAGCACAAATAAAGTAATAGAAGCCATTCTCACAAAAATAGTGAAGGAAAATAGAAAGGACTGGTCTCACAGGCTCCCTGAAGCATTATGGGCCTACAAAACTACCTGGAGAAATACTACAGGATTCTCTCCCTATGAATTATTCTATGGAGAGAGTGTTGTCTTTCCTGTGGAATTTGAAATCAAAACCTTAAGGACTACTTTAGCTTTCAACCTTGATTTGACCGATGCACAGACAGCCAGGTTGCAACAACTTAATGAATTGGATGAAAAAAGACTAGATGCCATTCATGAGACAACTATGATTCAACAGCAAAGATCAAAATGGCATGACAAAACTATCAAGCATAAGCAGTTCCAAAAAGGTAATTGGGCCCTACTGTATGACTCTCAGTTCAAATAATTTCAAGGGAAACTACGTACAAGATGGCTTGGACCTTACAAAGTAGACACTATTTTCCCCAATAGAACAGTAAGGCTCCTCACAATCGATGACTCTAAAACACTGTTACTTGTAAATGGTCATCGGCTCCGTCTGTACCAGCGCCCTATTTCCAAAGAATATTTTAAGGCCACATGTGTGGCAGACTCTCATTACCTCTTTTTAGAGGGGTCCCCTACCCCTCATTGCAATTAATTCTTTTTTTTAAGTTAATTTCTTTAGTATTATATTAGATTTCATTTACTAATAATCCCTGTCAAGAAATACCATGTTACAATCGATTTTTGCAGATCCCCGATCAAAGCATAGGCCCACTAAGAAAGAATGATCCTACTTAAAGAAGAGGCAAGATTTCCCATTGCTGAAACACCACTGTCAGTAACTATTTTCTCTTTCTTCATTGTTGAAACACCACTGTTCAACAACTTTTTGACTTTCCCCATTGCTGAAACACCACTGTCAGCAACCTCACACCATTTTTCCCCATCACTGTTCAACAACCTTTCACCATTTTCCCCATTGCTGAAACACCACTGTCAGCAACCTTTCATCATTTTCCCATTGCCACAGTTCCGCAATTCTTCACATTTACCCATTGCCAAAACACTTCTGTTCAGCAATTCTTCACATCTCCCCATTGACGAAGCAACACCGTCCAACAATTGTTTCTACCTTCTTTCTATTGTTGAAACACCACTTCATCAGCAGTATTCTACAACATCACTCTTCAACAAACATTTCTCTATTCTTCCTACGGCTGAAACACCAACTTTTCAGAATTTTCTGTCAATAAGCTTTTGCGCTCTCATACTACATTTTGTCCTTCCAGTCAACAAATCCTTGATACAATTCATCTAACAAATCAAAAGTCTCCACCATGGCCACTACAGAACTATTACAGATAGGCATTATATTTTGTTTAAATACGAATCAAAAGGTAAAGACGAGGTATGCAAATTCTATTTAATACAGTTAAGTTATAGTTAATGAGAAGATTCCAAACCATTATTACCACTCGAGTAAAATCATTATTAGCCGCACTTGAATGGGGGGGAGGAAATATCAAAATTTTATACCATCATTTCACACGAAATAACCACTGCCATTCCTATTTACCATCCTTTCATTTGTTTCACCACCATTTGCATGCCTCCACTCAAAAAACTTACTCTGCACTAAAGTTGTTATTTGACTCTTTGACGGTGTATTTTACTAAGCTGTTAGCTATGGAAGGATTTGTTATACGGTATGAACCTGCCACGACAGCCTTGTTAGAAATGTATCCAAAAGCCTATCAAATTTTTCTGCAGGCAGGATGGCTCGATTATTTTCAGAGGCTCTAGGGATTTGATCAACAACAAGTCTTGCAATTTGCTCAAAATCTCCAGGAAGATCATTCCATTGTTCAAGGGGTTCAGATTTCAGTTATAGAAGAGGATATGGTGCAGGTTTTGGGTCTCCCTACCAATGGCCTTCACTTGTTCAGTCACAAACATGTCATCCTGAATGCCCAACAGGATTTCCTCTTGCCGGGGGAACAAATTGAACCTAAAGGCCGGGGTGTCCGACTCAGCTCACTGCCGCCTCCATGGCCAGAAGTTTCAAAATTCATCAAACACTACCTTACCTGCGAAGGCCGACACCAGGTAGTCTACCAGCACGATTTTGTCCTGTTGTCTCATTTACGACATAATAGATTGGTGAACATTCCTTACTATTTTCTTGGTTGTCTTAAAAATATGTCGCACTACTGTAAAAAGGCTAAATATCCTGCCCTTTCACTCACCTATCACCATATTGTTCAAATGCTTATCCAAAAGGGTTTTTCCCAACAAAACCTTCCACTAAACAACCCACCTATAGATCCCCAAGAAGCAGCTGAAATTCCTGAAAATCTTCAGGAACAACAACCACAAAACCCTCCAGACTCTCCAGAAATACCTAACAGCCTGCCTACAGAACCAATCAGTCCAATTAACCCCCCTACCATACCAAGCGCGCCCCACACTTTACCAGAATCATCCACTCCTGCCCTTCATATTCTTAGGGATGATTCTAAGCCAGACAATTCTCCCTGCCCCATCATTGAGGAAAAAACCCCACGAAAATGAAAGCAAATTCCTTTCTTTCTGCCCTTTTTACAAAGAAAATGAACAAGGGCCTCAACAAGGGCAGCCACTACTGCCATTGCCCTAGACCCCCAACCCATCCGACTAATACCCCGTACACCTCTAACCTCCCAAATGCCGGAATCTTTGCCTATTCCACCCACGGGCACTGAAACACAAGAACCAGATGCCCAAGGTGTTTCGACATCATCCGTTTCAAATCAAGTAGTTGAAACACAAGAACCAACTACCCAATTCATAGATGAAACAGAAGAACCAACTACCCATTTAGTAGCTGAAACACAAGAACCAGCTACTCATTCAGTGGCTGAAACACAAGAACCAGCCATAGCTGCCACACAAGAACCAGCTACAGCTGAAACACAAGAACCAGCTGCTGATACTGATACTGAGATACAGGAATCAGAGGTCCAGGGTGCTACAACATTACTTTCCTTACATCAAGAAGCTAAAACACAAGAAGCAACTGCCGATCCTGTAGCTGCTCCACAAGAACCAGCTAGTACGATTGTGACTGCTACACAAGAACCAGTCACTCCTCAACCAGAACCAACAATGGCCTCTGTCTTAGAAGAAACTGAGTTCCTAAAATCTGAACTGGAAGCCTACAAGCAAGAGCTAGCCGTAGAAAAGGAAGCCTATGAGAAGGAACTTAATTTGTACACCCTAGCTCGCACATCAACCATGTCAGAAGGAACTACAACAGAGAATCCATGTAGAGAATATATGTGCTTTCAATGTGGGGACATCTACTATCAAGCATGCTACAAAGTAATTCAAATCCCAATGCCAGGAGATTCCCCTGCTCCTTCAACTTTTGCAGTCAAAGAAGAAGAACCTGTTGTTACACAAGAACCAACTATATTTGTCACACAAGAACCAGCTACAGCTGTAACACAAGAACCAACAGAACCTTCCAAAATTGAGACTGAACCCTGGCCTGCAACAAATGTCAAATTTGAAACCCCTGCTTTTGTTAATAAAGTTGTACAAACATTGCCTATTGAATAATTTTCCCCTCCCAGCTAGATTAATACCCACACCTCTGTGGAACAGGCCACTCAGAACCTACCTTAGCCTACTACCTACAATGCTAAAACACAAGCTCAGCCATGGGATGAGCAGGCAATAATAGAAAAATGGAAAAAAGAGTCTGTTGTTACACAGGCCAAAAGCCTGCAAGAACACAGACAAATCTGGATAAATCATACCTACTCAAATTGGGAAGCTTTGGAACAAACACGCCAAGAAGCCCATGCCCTTAAGAAACAGAAAAAAGAGCTAAAAGGCAGAGTGCTCCTGATATTTGACTTGGCACAAAAGCTATTGGCTGCAAGGAAACCATCCTGCAATTACTCCTTGTTCCTCATGGAACGACTTACATGGTTTCAAATCAAATCAATCACAGAAGGCAGACCCCATGTAGTGTTACATCCAATAGATTTTGTTAAAACCTTTGCAGAAGCCTCTGCTATGGATCAACACCTCCTCTGTGAAGCATATTTTCATAATGAGGCCATCCCTGAAAACCAACAGCTTAACTTGAACCCTCTTGTCGGTGACATCCAGATCAGGGAACTCACCTCCTTCCTCAACAATCAGATTATATGGCAGGATGACTTCCTAGCTGCCAAGCATAACAAGGATAACCGCCTTCTTTGGATAAGGCCAGAACCACAAAATGTTTCCACCTTTGTTACAGAGTATTATCAGTTTTTAAAGAAACCAGGGATGACTTAACACATTCAGCAATTACAGACAACAGTGCTTCAGGATTGTCAACACTTCATCAGATCCACAGAAATTGCTACCCTACAGGAAAATAACATGTTTTGGCAGCAATCTACCGAGAAAAGACAGGAACACAATCCTTTTAGCCCCACTAATCTTGATATGGCAATCTCCAGGGTACCTAACTACATCAAGTGTGTTCAGCAATGTGCTGAAAGCTGGATAGGGTACTGGTTTTATTTTCCTATCCTCTGGTTGCCAGCAGAGAGATATCAAATTCATTATAAGTTGCCTAAGAAGACATAAACAACATCTTGGAAAAGGTTACAACGCGTTCAAGGGTTCAGGGCTCCAAGAGACAGCACCTCCCACAACTACTGCTTGAGTAACTTGCATGCTCAGAGTCGGTATTCAAATTTTGATTCAGAGTGAAGTTGCCTGAGGACATGCAACATTTTAAGTTGGGGGGGATGTTAGGACCACACAATGTACCTTTTTGCCCACACTTTTTGCCACCATTACACTCTTGTTTTACTCACATTTAAACTCATATTATCACTTTACCCTATCTTTCCAAAGGTATACAATGTCTCTTCTCTTTACTATATGTTTAATCTGTTTTGCATATAATTTTACATTACTCTCGTACTTAACCATTCATCAGAAATGTATAAGTGTTGAAACAGTTCGAACTGCAGATTAGCATTGAGGCCTGTTGCTGAAATAGTTAAAGCACGCAAACCCTGTGGCTGAAACAACAACTCATACAAAAGAAGTTGTTACACAGTCCGTGGTCAACGATGCTGAAACACAGAAGCTGTTATACAGTCCGTGGTCAACGATGCTGAAATACAGAAGCTGTTACATAGTCCGTGGTCAACGATGCTGAAACAAAGAAGCTGTTACACAGTCTGTGGTCAACGATGCTAAAACAACAACTCAAATAGAATTGACTACAACAACAACACCTTGAGCTAGCATCAACCATCGATGTTGCCTGAGAAGTGTTGAAACAGTCAGAACACAAATCCCGTGGCTGAAACAGCCCATGATTTGTGATGCTGAAACAACATACAACAACAGTAACAAGAGACAAATAAAGAAGATGTTACTCCAGCTGCAACAACAACACCTCACTCAGCACTTGTAATAGCATTCTGTTGCAGGAGACTAGGATATCCTATTCTAGTTTAGAATGTCGATCTGACTAAGAATAGGACTCAGATGTACACCTGTAATTAGTTGATTAAATTGTATCGAAGGGATCCTCCTCTTTAAATAAGAGGAAATCACCATTTGAGAGTACCTTATGTTTTAGCTAAGAAAGGATTCTACAGGGAGGGATGTGTTTTTACTTCAGATTGTAATGTAACACAGTTTACAGATGAATAAAAGATTATTCTGAGCATTTCTCTCTAGTTCCTTTCATTCCAGGGGAATGTTGTGAGAAGGGAGGGCCCACCTTCTTCACAAGATTCACCCATTAGCTTTATAGCGTGTTAGTGTTATTTCTGTTCTTGCCTTGATTAAATTATGTTTTGTTGAAACACTACTTTATTGAATTCTGTTTTGCTAAAACACTACTTTACTGAACTCTATCTTGCTGTTACATTGTTTTCATATGATTCATGCTTGGGTAACTGTTAATCATTCTAGTTAGCAATCCTGTTTGGTGAATTTATGAAAGCTTGATAGTCAGGGACAGGTGCTAAAGGTTCCTGCTTCGGGAATAGGGTCCTGTTCTCTGTTAGAAATAGTTAGCCTTCAGTGCATGCCAATTATTTTAATGAGTTCATGAAAGTGTGCTAATCAGAAATAGGTGCCGAAGTTTCTTGCTTAGGGAATAGGGTCCTATTCTCTGTTAGAAATAGTTAGCCTTCAGTGCATGTCAATTATTTTAATGAGTTCATGAGAGTGTGCTAATCAGAAATAGGTGCTGAAGTTTCCTGCTTAGGGAATAGGGTCCTGTTCTCTGTTAGAGATAGTCAGTCTTCAGTGTGTGTCAATTATTTCTGTTAAGCAATGAGTTCATGAAGTGTGCTGATCGGAAACAGGTGCTAAAGATTCCTGCTTTAGGAATAGGGTCTTGTTCTCTGGTTATAGAATAGATGGTCTTTCCTTTTGCAGTGTCTTGAAGGATTTCTTTTCCAGTTTGTTATCTTCTTAATGTAATCCAGGATTCTTTGGACAATCATTTCTTTAAACATTGAACTCTGCAATAGGTAGATTGCTTTCCTGTAATTTAAGTTAGAACTTCAATTTGTTCAAGGCAAAGTATGATCAATATGTTTTTACTACAACTCTAGGTTGCTTTTGAGATTGAGCTTATATAGTGTGTGATTACGTTTGAAATAAACAGACTTCTCTGGGTTGACAATTTATGTAGCACTTGATTGTTTTGATTAAATAAAAAATTATAGTGACCAACAATGAGCAAGAACTTATTTCTATTAATTCATTTGAAAGTCAAAATGGCAGCCCTCAAACAAATTTCCACAAGTTTAATGAAACCAAATCATAATTGTTTGATGAACAAAAGGATAGCCTTGATGCACATAATATGGCTGTCATATTTGAAGAATGTATGAATGTTTTTCTTGAGATGCATGGAGAAGTAAATGAACACATTACTTCCATTTCATTTGAAAATGTTCTCAAAACAGAAGAAATAAAGTAAGAACAACAAACACTTATGAAAGAGTCTTGTATTTTTGTTTTTGCCCACCAAGAAGAAATAATTTTTCATGGTTTTCAAGATCTAGTGGCCATCGTATTATAGTCATGAGTGAAGGAAGAGTTTGTTTCATTCAAAAACTCATATTTTGGATTCAAATTTTGTTTTCAGTTGCCATCTTCTACATTTGTCTACCTTCTTAAGAAAGATGAGAGCGGAGAAACATCAGGAAGCCAATTGCTTGATTGGTTGCATTGGCACTTTAGCATCACTTGATTGAGTATTTGTTTCATCATTTTAGGGTAGGTAGGAATATACGAATAATCTTTCCAAACAACATTTTTAAGTTTATATTTTCAGTACTGTGTACAGTCATTTTCAGTGGTATATTCAGTGTTCAGTATCCATTTGAGGGTGACATGCAAAGTTTGGTCTTCAGCAAACACTAGTGATATGGTAGGAGAAGGGTACACACATTTTTTTTGGGATCATTCCAATGGATCAAGCACAGATTCTACACATTCTTTGCTACCTTAGAGGGAGCATAGCATCCCTAGTTGGAGCCTATGTTATCACCATAACAATTTTCAGACAAGACCCAAGTCTCGAAAATTTAGCAAGAGCTACATCGTTGTGGAAGCGTGATAGTTTGGAGAATTGATAATTTAAAGGACTAAGACATATCTAGCGGTGCATGGACAAATATAGAGGAAGAACAAAAGGCATAACTCGGCAAACCGTCGATTGTAAAATGACCCAGATCAATGGTTGGAGGCTATATCGGGCGGTGAACTTGCACGGGACATAATCATGTAAGGGCGGACCAGGGAAAACCATTGTGGATTTTAAATTGGACGCGCAACACCTCCAGAGATACATCGGGGAGAAAGGTGGTTTGCCTGAAACCACTTTTGCCAAAGCCTCGATGTCACATGTTTCACTATGTCAAATCAACCACTCATGGGGTGGGTGACGGTTGGTCATAATTACCCCGCTTCACTCATCTAGTACTTCACAAATGTATGATGTCAGGTGAACACCACCATATAATGAACTCGAAAGCTAATCATTTGAAATGGATTAGCCAAGCGTGGTAAACCAACGTATTTGTAAGTAACTCTGTCAGTGATTCATGAGTGGAACTCTATAACTACCGATTCGCAAATGTGAAGGTATCATCTCTTCCATAAGATTGACTTTCTAAATTCTAAAAGGAACATCTTAGTGTCCATGATATTGGAATACATGGATGAGGACAATCAAGCTATATCCAGTTGAATAGGTCATTCAAGTAACATGGGGGTTTTATCTACTGGTAAGATGGAAAGGGAAATTACACATATATTAGCTACTAAATTCCATACGGAACCTTCTATAGACGTAGGACTAGAAGTTAGGATAAATCCCATCATGAAGGACCTAATCATCAACAGGCCAGCTATAAAAAAGAAACGGATAAAACGACAGAAGACAGAAAACATGGTTGAAACGGATGAAAGCATTGGGGAGAATCAACCGGCTTGGTTGGTCAGTCTAAAGAATAAGATCATTGAGCTAAAATAAATTCTTAGACTGGAATAAGTACATCTCAGCATGTTTTGGACAGATGGCGGTCAAAGAAAAGGGCCTAGATATGATGAACCTATTCCCAACGTTCCCTTTAAAATAGTATAACAATTATTATAAATCATTCCTCCTTGTAACTCATCTCTAATTTTAGAATTACGAGAAGTCTAAACATTTTGAATTCCACAATAAATTCCTCTATATATATTATCTCGATGATATAGAAAATCATGGAGAAACGAGGAGCCTACCCTTTGTGCAGGAAAAACTTTTGCAAATTTTGGGGCTAGAATGAATATATAAATTCGGAGGAAGATTTTGGATTGTTTATGAAAAGATTCTAACTAACAATGATATGAGTCTTGTTTTCCTCTCATAGTATGTATTTCCTGTAAGAATAAATTTCATTTTCACTTCTTTCTGTCTAAATTGGATATTTAGAGGCCTATAATTCATTAATTGATGCTCTTGACTTGGCAAACTGTGTTTCTTTCTTCTTAACTTATTCAGAATTCATCCCCATAATGCTCTGATGTAGTTATGTGTTTCTTTTCCTTCTGATGTCATGCAAAATTTTCAGATATAAACTCAGACTTACTACCTGATTTAGCCTTTTCCTCTGAATAGTCTCAGGTGTGATGATGTATTCTATTTATTCCATACCCCATAGCCCAAATGGAATCTTCGTTTCTCCATTTATTTTATTAAAAAACCCCAACACAAACCAAATCTAGCCACCGATTTCCATAGATATATCAAGTGACAAGAGAGAGCCCTCCCTAAGTTGAGTAGTCTAGTGCCTCATCTCTAAAGCTGGTTGAAATAGTTACCTCTGTCATTTGTCTATTCAACCAGACAAAATTTACAAAGTGCTAATAGGGCCAACAGGTCCCCAAAATGCACATGTGACTCATCCTGAGTCACTCCGATCTGGGAAACAATGCTTCAAATGTCTTGAGCTTATCTTGAGCTACCTCGACTTGTTCCTTCACCAGATCCTCTTGCCTAGTTAACTCCTAAATGAATTTCTCGATGATAGGCCCTTCTAGGCATTGTTCCATTGTTGCGACCACCTGTTCCAACTGTGGTCATTAACCACCGAGCTCTTCAAAACATGTGCAGGCTTCATCTTGCACCGATGGGAGTCTCTGGGTCACCTCCATAACTCAACTCTGGATAGAAGTTACCTATTTTTGAACTTCATGCTGCTCCTATGACCTTTTCATCTTCTCTACTGCCGTAATAAGTTTCAACTGTGCTTGCACAGTCGACGCCTGTTGCTTCTCTTCCTGGAGTTGTGCCTCCAATCTCCTCAGCTCCAGGTTTTCTGTAAGGCACTCATAGGGCTGCGCACTTCGATCATGAAGTTTATTGCATTCTGCAACCAATTCCCTGATTCTTTCTACTACGCTCCTGGCATTCTCTTCCCTTCGATATCGCACTTCCTGTGGAGTGCTAGGAATTGCTTGAATTTATAGCACTGCTACTATTTCTTAGAACTGTTGAATGGCCTCAACGAGATTGCCTACTCATCTCTCAGTTGTCTCTTCTTCCAACTGTTCCAAGCCTGGCATAGATCAAAGTGATCTATTCATTGCCTCTCTAATCCCAATCTACTCTGCGAGCAACTAGTATTTTTCTTTTTGGATTTGCTCCTTGTCTTCTTCAAACTTCACCTGAAGGTCATCTATCTCTTGCTGTGAAACCAAAAGTTTCTCTAAGGCCTCCTCTTTTTCTTGCCTCAAGGCCTCTATGGCCTTCTCCTTTTCTTCCTAGACTTGACGAAGTCGAGTCTATGTTGCATCCCCTAGTCTACGTAGTTGGGTGGGCTCATCCCCCAATTCTACATTCTCTATTGAAGGTGGCATAGTGGACATTGCACAGCTCGACTGGAGAGCTTGATATATGTCTTTCGATTGTTTCTCGATCTTTTCATATAATATTTCTTGCTTCACTCCTTTTCTTTGCAGGATGTCTTCTGAGGCATCTTCGACAACTGTGATGATAAGCTGGATATCATCCATCGTGAGCACATTCTGTGATGGATGCCTAGTGGCTCAAGATTTTTTCTGCACTGAGGGTTTCTGCGGGGAACCCTTCCTTCTCTTTGACGTCTCAGCCTCTGTAAGGGGATCCTTTGGTTGTGTTACTTTGTCCTTTTCTTTATTGTATTCATCTCCTTTCTCCTCTCAATTTACTTCGTTGCCTCCTCCTCCTACAGGTGAATCACGCTAGGGATGATTTTAAGGATGGAAATTTGTTTTAAAATGTAGAAACCTTGGCGAATCTTACTAATCCTTCATATGACAACTATAAATGTTTGGCGATATTTTTGTAAAAACATTCAAATTTATAAGGATTTTATACAGTTTTTATAAAATTTTGGCGATTTTTAAGGTAAAATAATTTTATCTTATAGAATTTGGGTGAATCATTTTTAAAATAGTGAATCTCATTTTTGGAAAAACCATGGAAAATTAGCCCATCAACGAAATTTAGCCCCTAAAATCATCCATGAATCAGACGCAGTTTCCTCTGATGCATTGTCCTACTCCTCATTGTCGATGTCCAACACTTCCTCCTTTTTCTTCTTTTTCTTTGCACTGCTTGGTCCATCATACTCAGTCCTACTGACCACAGAACTTCTGATGAGGTCAGGGTAAGATATTTTTGCATCTCCCACTAGTACAAGGAATTCTGCATGCCATTCCTTGGTTATCTCCTCCGTATATTCCTCAGTCAATTTGTAGTAAGGTTGTATCTCCTCCTTGTTTTCATCCCTGCGTGTGGTGCTATATATGAAGTGTGAGTCTGCGTAGAACTTCATGAGTGGCCTGAACCTATGGAGTGTATTCGATGTCATTCGGGGGAAGGATCCAATTGTTCTTTTAATATGTAAGTAATAGGTGAGGAACACCACATTTGATTTCCACTGCTTTTCCATATCGCTTGAATACCACAAGATGGTGAACCTTGTGGCCAGTGGTTCTGATGCCTCAACTTATGGGAATGTCGCTCCCTCTAGCATCTTCCAAGAGGAAAATGCTATTAAGATCGACAACCAACAAAATTGGTACTTGTAGCCTTGGTCTTGTGCTTTGCGACATTCCTTCTCCAACTCATTGACAAGATAGCTCACCCAGTTCATTTGCATCCCTTCGATGCATTTTCCTACAAGGTCGGCTATGAATACTGTTACTTGCGTAGGGAGGTTGTTTTTGACGAGATTTCCCACTATTAGCTGACAAGCTAGGAGCCCTGCACCATCTTGGATGGAGGCTACCTTATAGCTGTTGGTTTTACTTCATATGAGATATGAGAGATATTCAATATGTCATTACATTGATGAGTGTTTCATATATATAGGGAACATAAGGTGACCATCCATGAAAGGATGTGTCCCTTGAATAATCATCAACTATTTCTTATTACTATTTACTTATTATATGCTATAGTTAATAATAATATTAGTAATTATTATCTTTAGAGAATGTCTTCCCATTGTTGTCCAAACATCAACACTCCCTCTCAATGCGGGAGACATTCTGCAACATGTCACTCTTGTCTTTGAAATATACAAACTTGACCCTAGACTCATGACAGTTATGTTTCAGTCTTGGGAGACATCTCTCTCCCACCTAAACTGAGGAGACACTCCTTCTGCGGCTCTCCCTATGAGCCAATTAAATCTCTCTAAAATTAGGCTCACCTTGGGTCTGCATGTAAGAGCATATAACATCTTAAGTCTTTATCATTCCTTGTCAAATCACGATGACTACGACAAAGACTATACCAAGATCTTTCACCACAGGCACACACCTATGAGTGAATGTCAACTTGATGCTAACTGACACTTGGAAATCCCTTCAAGCACCTCGAGTCCATATTATTCCTTGTCATGATCAAGGAACGACTATGTCTAGGACCATTTATCACAAGTGCACCTCTGTGATAAATGTATCCTATCTCCCTTGGTCTGCAGCGCAATCTAGGAGAAGTTATGCCCGATGCTAAAACACCAACACTTCCTCTTAGCTAGGGAGGTATCTTTCCATAGTAGTACACACCTACTATCCAGAGACATGCAGTCTCCACCAGTGGTACAAAACCACCATAGTAGTAAAAGATTTGTCACACATGGCACTCTCAGGTGGAATTCTAGAGGCTACCCCCTCTAGGAACACTTAGGGTCAACTCCCCATAGTGTGAGACATCAAGGGTCAACTCCCTTGACATGTCCTCATATTATTTGAACATGGGACGATGAGCTATAAGCCCAAACTGTACTTATTCCTTCTTGAATAAGTGTTCCACTTATCCCTTCTTGGATAAGTGTCCTCACAGATCAACTCAATTCAGAGTATGATCTAGAGAAATTTTATCACACATGGCACTCCATGTGGACTTCTAGAGGCTACACCCTCTAGAAACACTAGGGTCAACTCCCATACTGTATGACGACAAGGGTAAACTCCCTTGACATGTCCGCATGTGCTCTCCACATGGGACGTTGGGTTATAAGCCCAACTGCACTTATTCCTTCTGGAATAAGTGTTCCACTTATCCCTTCTCAGATAAGTGTCCTCACAGCTCAAATCAACTCAATTCATAGAGGAGTACGATCAGGGGAAATTTTGTCACACATGGCACTCCATGTGGACTTCTAGAGGCCACACCCTCTAGAAACACTAGGGTCAACTACCATAGTGTATGACTTCAAGGGTCAACTCCCTTGACATGTCCTCATGTGCTCTCCACATGGGACATTGGGTTATAATCCCAACCACATTTATCCCTTCTCGAATAGGTGCCCCACTTATCCCTTTTTAGATAAGTGTCATCACAGATCAAATCAACTCAGTCACATAGGAGTACAATCTGGAGAATGTCTCAGGAATATGCAAACATCAACACTCCCTCTTAGCGAGGGAGGCATTCTCTTCCATGCCAAGTCTATCATGGAAGTACTTAAACTTCAGCCTAGTTTGGTAAGAACATCAGCAACCTGCTCATATGTAGGAATGTACTACACCAATACTTCCTTCCTTTGCACCATGTCTTGGATGAATAATGGTGGAATCCAACACATGTTTGGATAGATCTGTAAGGAGCTTGTGAAGCCACACTGCTTCACGAAATGTCATACTTAATGAAATGTATTATGATTCTGTTGTGCTCAATGCCATAGAAGTTAATTTCCTTCTACACCAGGAAACCATGGAAGATCCCAAAGTGAAGAAACACCTAAATGTGTTCTTTCTGTCCACTGTGCTCCTTGCCCAATCAAAGTCAATATATTCCTTCCATATCATATCAATACTGGAAGTATATCTCATACCAAGTCGAATTTTACCTCGCAAGTATCTCAACACATGTTTCACAACAATCTAGTGTGTCTATCTCAATTGACTTATAAACTGGCTAAGTGCACTCACTGCATAGCAAATATTTGGTTTGGTGTTAACCAGATACATCAATTATCCAATCAGATGTCTGTATAGAGTCAGATCAATTTCGTCAAAATCATAAGAAGACACACTTAGTTTCTTTAGATTCATCATCATTGGTATAGCCACGGGCTTGAAGTTAAGTATCTCAAACTTCTTCAATATCTCAACTGTGTACTTCCTCTGACTCAGGAACATCTCATCAGTTCTCTGCAACAACACTAGTCCCAAGAAGTAGTGAATCATACCAAGGTCCTTCATCTCGAACTCAGAGGCCAACACATACTTGCATTCAATAATAAATCTCTATGTACATGTGAGGAATAAATCATCAACGTAGAGGACCAAAATCAGGGCCTCACCATTAACAGTTTTGTAGTATAGGTTGGGATCAAAAACACTTTTTCTGAAGCCCAAACTCATCAAGTGTCCATCAATCCTCACATACCTAGCTGGAGGTGCCTGCTTGAGTCCATAGAAGGCCTTCTTCAACCTACACACAAGAGACTCCTTCTCATGTATGACAAAACTATCTGGCTGCTTGATGTCTATTTCTTCCCCAATCTCTTCATTGAGAAAGGTTGTCTTCACATCCATCTGATGTAGTTTCCAACCCATGGATGTTGTGAGGGAAATAATCATTTGAATAGAAGTGTATCGTGCAACAAGAGCAAATGTCTCCTCATAATCTATTCCCTCCACCTAAGAGAATCCTCTAGCAGCAAAACTTGTTTTGTGCTTCTCGATGCTTCTGTCAGTTGTATGTTTGATCTTGTAGATCCATTTAGAAGTTACTGCAAACTTCCTTCCAGGTCTTAGAACAATATCCCACACATCATTCTTCATGATGGAATGATACTCCTCCATCATGGAATCTCTCCATACTAGATGCCTCCTCATAACATGAAGGCTCATAATCAATGATGTGGCTCATAGATGCATCATTGCACAAATATCTTTGAGGTATCTTTCTCTCTTGAAAGGTACCATGAGGAGCTACATGTCTTTCTACCTCCTGCAAAGTCTAACGAGTCCATGTAGGTCTATTCCAACCTATTTCAATATATCTAGGAACATCAACTGGAGGTACATGATGAATGGGATCAATAGAATCAACTGTCTACCTCTAAACTGTTGGAGGGTGAGGGGGAGAAGGAACCATCTCTTCTTCTTTCTCACTATCAATATCCATGTGAGATCTTCTAGATCTCATGAAGGCTACCTCCTCCTCAAAGGTAACATCTTTGCTCACCTCAATATGTCTCTGACCAGAGATGTATATACGGTATGCTTTCAAAGACTCACTGTACCCAACAAATGTTCCAAAGAATGCTTTACACGTAAAGCAACTATATCAGGGGATTGTTCATCACTATATATTTCGGTTTTATACAATGTACTGAGAAGCATCTCACCCTCATAACCATCTGACTCATTCACAGAAACAACTACAATACCCTTCGTCCCCTTGATTCCCAAGGGCTCAATCGATGTCCTTTGTGCATTCAGTAATGTAGAAGTTACATTCTCGACACTGTAACTGAACAATCTACGATTCATTTCCATTTCATCATACCGATTGAAGCTCATGCCATGAAAAGGTTATTTGATTGTTCTTTTCCAGAAATTCTCATGCATATATTTTAATGAAAAATTGATGGACTTAGATCCAACATGCGAGATGTCACTTGTGTTGATGCAAATCAGGCCAAGCACATTTTGTAAATCTTGTCAGCTAAACCTTTCCCATGAATTCTTCTTAAATCAAGTGATTGATCTTTGTGCAAGACATTACTGTTCTCTCTCTTTAAAAAAATGTACCATCGCCAAACGGATTTTGATCTGACTCAAATCCATAGATAATACCAACATCACCTCCATCTAATCGGAGAAACCCTCATCAAAATACGAAGGAGAAATAGGATTACAGGCACACGGATAAGATTGATCCCTTTGGCTGTGAGTGCATCCTTCAGAAGTCTCATCACCATATTGCGACTTTATGTTTTCATGAACAAGCTCTGTATTAGGACTTCTGGTAAGCCTTATGACGTTTAAGACAGATCTCGAGGTTAGAATCCCTTAATGCCAAACCCAGAAAATCACATCAATCAAAGCCACGATTACAACAAAATTTAAGTGTGGAGGGCACGTTATTGTTCAAGAAATCAGACATGTTATGCATGATTATTATTCGATAGTGCAATTAGCAAGAAAAAAATAAGGCATGCGAGGTCAAAGATAATCGACAATTGCAGGTTTTCTTTCACACTAATTGATAGCAGAGAAGAGGCGATTAGTTATCTATGAGTATCTGTGTCCAAGCAGTATCTTTTGAAGAGATCAAAAGAAACAAGGATAGAAGGAAAAAAAAATATTCACAATGCGTACTGTAGATTATTCTGAGCCTTTGTATCTTTCTTGCATTGATCTTTTCGATCTCGACCTTACGGCGACTGCAGAACAAATTTGCAAGGCATGTGTGGACTATGGATTGTCCATCATGGTAGATGTTTCATCTCATTCCCAGAGGATCAAATTTTGCTTATGCATTTTCCTAAACAATTCCCGTGCTTCGTCTACTTTGCCATCAACTGTATAATCTGATACTGAAATCCAACTATAAAAAAAAATGTAGTCATTCCATGTGATGAAATGAAAATGGGCAGTACATTGAAGTCGATTCCAAGTCATACCCTCCCTTGGGAAGATGAGGGTTGATGATTGCATTTACAAGACAGGAGCGCGTAAGTTTGATCCTGATTTGAATGGCTCATTTTTCTAAATGTTTTTCTTTCTTTTTACCTGGGCCCTCCTATTAGGGAGTGAGGCCCAGTCCTTCTCTGATACCATGTTGGTTTTACTTCATATGAGATATCAGAGATATTTGATATGTTATTACAATGATGAGTGTTCCATACATATAGGGAACATAAGGTGACCATCCATGAAAGGATGCGTCCCTTGAATAATCATCAACTATTTGTTATTACTATTTACTTATTATATGCTATAGTTAGTAATAATATTAGTAATTATTATCTTTAGAGAATGTCTTCCTGATGTTGTCCAAACATCAACAATAGCCTTGCTTCCCTTTCTCCACATCGTCGTATGATTCTTTTATTCGTTGCGCCAAGGAGCATTCTTATGTCTTCCCATGGTAGAATTTTTGAGGGTCTAGTCCTTGCATGCTTAGTCCAGTAATGAGGTGGATCAGCACCAGATTCGCAATGATGCGCATATCCAACCACAGGTACCTGCCATGGAAGCATGAAAGGAGGAGTTTAACGCAAATGTTAACCTTATGATGTCTGCCAAAGAGTGTGATATTCATGACATTTAATATAGTTTACCTTGCAATATCCTTGATCCATGACTGGGGAACTCTCTTAGGCTTATTCCCAATTGTTTTCATCAGGTAGCGATGCAGTACAAGAATCGCATAATTATTCCTATCGCCGAGGTTAAAATCACTTATATTAAGAGTTGGGATCAGTCCCAACTGTGGTCCTACTGTGTGTATCCCTTTCAGGAGGTATGCAGTGATGAGTGTGTACTCAAAATCTCTCGAGACTCTATCACGACTAACCGCGCCAGCCAAGGGCGAGATATAGTCAAGAAATACCAAAGGGATCTTCTTTACATTTTCCAGATCATTGCAGTTCTTGCTTCTCTTCTCTGTTGCAGTTCAATATGGCCCAGATCGATGTCTAGTTGAGGGGGATGCTTGAAATCCTCTTGTCGATGAGGCATGTATTCTTGTGGACATATCTTTCTCATCCATAAGGTCTATTAGGATCTCCTCCATAGACTTAGCTATTGTGCTATGTTCGCTTGACATACACACTCATGGTCAATTAACTTGGATAGGTGAATAGATACTCAAGGTAATCAAATCAATGGCAAGGTCTAGACAACATAACACTGTAGGAAATCACGTCTCTATTAGCTCAAATATCTTAGTTTGCAAAAGTGGTCCTGGTGCAACAAGCAACGGAATAAATAAACAACATCGTAATGGATTCCTCCAATGAGTCGAAATGCCTCAATCCATCCATTATGGAGCCATCTCAATGGTACAATGGCGATCTATCCGAAAATAATTGCATTTCTAACCATTCCAGAGCATCATTCTAATGGTTGAGGCACCTGCAACAGTCATATAGCTTCACCATGGAGAAGTGCCTTTCTATTGAGTTCTGCTAATTTGACGAGGTTCAAATTCTGCAAGCCTTCCCTTTGCAAATTTGTCCCTAGAACTTCCTACAGTTTTTCTAATTTTGATTTCTTCTTACTGAGCTTTCTTTCCTTCCTTCCTATGATCTGAGTCTCTAGATTTCTCTTTCCATTCTTATTCTTATTTTCTCTTAGCGTAGTAACTTCGCACTGTCGAGGCTCTTCCAAAGGGTTCGAATGTAATACCTCTTCTCTTACTACTTCTAGGGTAGGTTTTCTTTTCTCCTACATGGACATGTTTTTCAATCCTTCCTACGTTCTTTCAACTTCGACAGATAAGTCTCTGGCCCTTAGTTGGTTCGACTTGTCCTCTCATTCTTTTATTATTCACACTATTTTCCTAGCCATGAAGTTAATTGTTGCTTTTTTTTGTTTTGTAGCTTCCTCCTCTTCTTTCCTCTGTATCTGATCTGTCTCAATCCAAGTCTTTCCTAACAAAAGTGAAAACGGGGCGTTGTTCTCCACAAACTTAATGACTTCAAATTCTTCTTTGTTCGATGTTCCATGGGCATTCATAGGTACATGAGTAAGTATTCCACATAGGGTTATCATATTTCCTTTAAACAATCCTATCCCTCCTAATGAAGGAATCACAGCAGGCTTTCCAAAAATTTCCAAAGTATTTTCTGGCATAAGATTCACATGTGTTTCCTCATCTAATACACAATATATGTTAAAGTTCCCTATTCTTGTCTCTATGCACTCCTTCTCTTTTAAGATCTCTGGTCAACTAATGTCTCTGTGATCCTTTAGTGTTTTTCTCATTTTTAATAATATATTCTCTGATTCTTTCTGATTCCCTAACATATCCTTAGTTTCTTGATTTTCCTCATGGTTTTCTTCTCTCTAGTTCATATTTTCACCTTTAGAAATCATTCTAGGGAAATCCAAAACCTCATGATCAACATCTTTACAACAAAGAGAAATAGGACCTACACCAGGGCATTCCTTAGAAATATGTCCCAGTCTTATACAATTATAACATAGCGTCAATCCTCTCTCTCTTTTGAATGATCCCCAACCTTTTTTGTACTGCGCACTGGGATCACAGTGATGGACCTACAATCTACGAAAATTCTTTCTAGGGTCCTCCATCCACTTGTTAGTCCAAAAATTCTTTCTATGCATAGGAATAACATATCTTTCACTATCTCTATCAAATTTACTCAGATCAAATATTCTTTCTTCTATCTATTCCCTAGTTTTCAGACTAGGACCAAATCTATCAAACATACATAGATTCATACTTTCAAAGAAAAAAATTTCAACTTATCTTACCTTTATCAGAGCACAAATCTTTAAGATCTTACCTCTTTTCATCAGATCAGAGTTCTTGTTTAGCACATATCTTCACAAGACAAGTAGAATATTTCGCATTACAACAATAGATCTACACAAAGAGCTTTTTCTTTTCTTCAGTTCCTAGCAATCACAGTTTTAGGTCTCGACAACGGAACCATTTTTTGGCACAGGGGCATACCCAAGTTTCAACTCTTCAACAACGCACCAACAAAACCCTAAGTACTAGCCCTTTGGGAAATTCCTGTAAAGAAGATGAAGTCTCACCCGAGGTAGAGGCAGGGGGGGTCGCAGGACTCAAGTGTCTACAACCTAGTTGGGACATAGGTTTGTGATTACACACTTCAACAGAGCACTTAGCCAATAGTATGCATTTATTTATGATTCGTATTCACATCGCATGTTAACCCTAATTGTATATCAATGCAATATTAATCAATATCAAACACATCTAAGCATTGAACACATAGAATCAGAGAAGATCTAGCATTTATTCATGTATCAAGCATTAAGCACTATTGGATCTACCTATCATATATCCATAACATTGCACTAATCAAATATAATCATAACCATCTTGAACACATAGCACAAATAACAATAACATAGGATATATGTGGTTCACCCCAGTGTGGGGCTACGTCTACCAACTCTTCTTCTTCTTTATTAGCTTCTTCCAATCTTCTTACATGCACCAAGCCAAAGATCCAACTCTGCAAAGGATAAGAGATCTATAAGAACCTCGTTAGATTCTCCTTCCATGAATCATATGAAGGCACCAAGCCTTTACATAGTCTATACACAAATCACTTACAAAACACTTTCACTTAGCTCTGCAAGTATTACATACAGTATGCACAAATCATTCACAACTATTCACACTTAGCAACCTTAAAAGGTTCTTTCACAAAGCCGATCAGAAATAATTCTTACGTCGCTTAGATACTTATTTATACATTAAAAAAAGGGGCCTAATCATGGGTAAACCCATTGGTCGACATCCCATACCTGTTACATAAACCCTAAAATCCCAAAAAATCTTGCAAAAAGGTCAATATCCCGCGATCTCCACCTTGCTTGGGTGCTTCATCTTTGACCAGCCTATTGAAGTCCCAAAAATGGTCAAACATGACCAGCGTTTCCTCAAAACCTGGCCAAGGGCCAACGACATCGATATGTTTTTGGGTCGATTCCACTAGGGAGACCACCTGAGAGGGGGTTTGAGCAAATCATTGAGTTGCAGGAGGGGGGAAAACCTATGTTCATACCACCCTATCATCATCCTAGGAGTTTCAAGGATGAGATAGACAAATAAATTAAGGAATTTATAGAGGTGGGACACATCATACCTAGAAGGAGTCCATTCTCTTCTTCAATTGTATTATTTCTAAAGAAGGATTGTACCATGAGGATGTGTATTTATTATTGGGCCTTGATGCTCTAAGTATCATCAGATTATCATCCAAGAGAAAGACATAGATAATATGGCATTTCAATGTCACTTTGGTCATTTTGAGTTTCTGGTTATGCCATTTGGGCTAAACAATGCACTGGCTACATTTCAATATTGCATGAACCACATATTCAAGGATCAGTTGAGGAAATCAGTCTTGGTTTTATTCAATGACATATCAATCTACAACAATATATGGAAGGAGAATATACAACACTTGGATGAGGTATTGAGAATCATGGAGGAACAATCACTATATGCCAAAGAGTCCAAGTGTGATTTTGTTATGACAAAGATAATTTACTTGGGCCACATCATCAGTGCATAAGGGGTACATGTACACCAGGAGAAGATTACAACCATTCTGGATTGGACAATGCCGAGGCATGTCATAGAGTTGAGGAGCTTCTTCTGGTTATGAAACTATTACAAGCGGATTTTCAGGGGTTTTTCTCAACTTGGAGCATCGCTGACAGATCTCACAAAACATGGGGATTTCAACTAGACCGATGAGTCACATAAATCCTTTGATCACATCAAGGAACTCATGGGCACCTGTCTAGTGTTATCATTATGAGACTTCACTTTTCCATTTGTATTAGAGTGTGATGCATCCAACGAGGGTATCGAGGCAATTTTGATGCAAGGAGGACACCCCATTTTATTTGAGAGTAGGAAGCCCAGGCAACCTGAGGGGTTGTACTTCATCTATGACAAGGAAGTGTTGGAAATCATGCATGCCTTGACCAAATTCAAACAATATTTGGTGGGAAGAAAATTCTTGGTCAAAATAGATCACAACAACTTGAAGTATTTCCTTGAGAAGAAGGACCTCAGTGAGCACCAACAGAAATTGGTGAAAAAGGTACAAGAATTCGACTTCGACATAGATTATGTCAAGTGGAAGAAGAACATTGTTTCTGATGCGGTATCTAGAGGACCTGCAACATGTTCTTTGATGGATATTTTATCAGAACGAAAATCCCACTTAGTGGAATATTTCAAGAACAAGTTCACTTATGAGGCTTTGGATGGACAGATTCAGGATGACAGGTACCGGGTCATTGACGATGTCATATTATACAATCATAGAGTCTACTTGGTACTAGATTTAGGGCTCAAGAAGAAGATCCTCTCAGTAGTTCATGATTCACCACTAGCAGGCCATCAAGGGTTTTTCAAAAACTACATGCAGATTAGAGATAGGTTCTCATGGAAGGGCCTCAAATAGGACCTCATGTGGTACATCAGTGAGTGTGTGACTTGTCAGCAGAAAACGTTAGAGAATATGCTTCCAGTAGGGATATTTCATCCATTTCGCATTCCAGAGAAGAAGTGGGAGATAATATCAATGGACTTCATCACAAGCATACCCAAGGTCAGGGGTAAGGACTTCATCTATGTAGTTGTTGACAGATTGACAAAGTTTGCTCACATCTATGCCATGCTGAAATATTACAACATAATTCAGGTAGTCAATTTATTCTTTAGAGAGGTCTTTATAATTTATGGGTTGTTGAGGAACATCATCGATGACAGGGAAAATCCATTTATTGGGACATTCTAGCGGGATGTTCTTATAGGTGCGAACAGAGTTGACATCCAATAGCAGTTATGACACTCATAAATATGGGAAGACCAAGATCGTCAACAAGTGGGTTGAAGGTTATTTGAGGAACTATGTGGGTGGGCAACAAAGAACATGGGTCAGGTGGCTACATTTAGGAGACCATTGTTACAACACCACTTTCCACATGTTCATTTGTATGACACCCTTCTAAGCATTGCATAGGTATGATGCTCCGACTTTGATACACTTGGTTTTCTAGGAGAGTACAACTCCCAAGGACAAGGATTGGATCATAGAGAGTCGGGAGATTATGAAGTTTCTAAAAGAGAACCTGTAGACAACACATAATAGAAAGAATATGAGTGTGCACAGGCATAGGATAGAGCACATCTTTGAGGTTGGGGATTTGGTTTTCTTGAGACTCCCACCTTACAAACAGTTACCTATGAAGAAGAGTGGGTTCAATAAGCTTAAGCCCAGATTTTATGGACCTTATAAGATCATGTGTTGGGTAGGCGAGGTTGATTATGAGATAGATCTTCCACAGGAGAGAAATATTCATAATGTCTTCCATGTATCTTGCCTCAAGAAGGCAGGGGGAAAATTGATCATAGGAGCTTCTCCCATTGGATGAGGAGGGATAGTTGGAGTTGGTTCTAGAGGAGGTACTAAAGTTTTGAGAGCAGAAACTGAGGAGCAGGGTCATTATAGAGTGTTTGATCAGATGGAGAGGGCTTTGAGTAGAGGATGTTACTTGGGAGATCGATCATGTGTTGCAACACCCTGGATTGGTATTGGTTGAGGAATAGAAAATTTCAGGAAGGGAGGACTTTAATGTCCCTTTCCAAGTAGGAACATCAAAGAGGAGTATTAATGGTCTAAACAACCCTGTAAGAATATAGCCAGGGCCAGAAAGGGGTAAACAGGGTTACTAGAGGTCACTCCAGCCAAAGGTTTTATAATTTGAAAGTGACATTGAGATAAAAGTGGCTAAAATCACTTTTAATACAACTTGAGATAAAAATAGAATAGAATAGCTAAAAATAGAGTCAACAATGAAATAGGTTTTCGAGAAGCTATAAGAGAAGGTAAAGAAACCTAATTCATCATTATCCATATTTGGAATTTTCATTGAGGAGAAAGGAGCATCTGAGGAGATATAGCTTAGTGGATTCTAGGAGGAATACACCAGTGGTTGATTTCAGTGTTGAGGAACACACCCTAGTCATTAGGGAGGTCACACAGGTCTTCCATCAGCCTTCAATAGTAGTTCTACAAGATTGAGCAGTAGGGGTACACTTCTTTAGGGAGAGGGTGCAACTTCTACGAAGGTTTAGTGGATCAACTTGTCCCATTTAGGGAGATTTCATAGATTCCCCTCCGACCCAATTGCTAGGAAGTCCATACACATATTTTTCCTGGTTTCTTGTCATATTGCGAAGGAGGAACCTTCTGTGGTTCATTTTCCATACATTGGGAGTGCAACACTTGGGGAGGACACATTTTGGGTTCCCATGTGATCATAAGATCATATCTAGGGAAACCCTTCCGACCCATTTCACACTAGGTTAGGATGGTCAATTTGAGACATATATGAGTCAATTCCAATGGTGGAATCACTAGGGCACAATTTTCCATTAGAATAGGGGTGCATTCCCCCAGGGGGATCCACTTGATGTCCAGACACACCATCGGAAGGGTTGGTTAGTCACCAGGACTGAGAGGGACAATAAGGCACACTATTTAGGACACTTTCCAGGCAGATCCAAGAGATCTAGCTACCAGGGAAAACTTCTTTGATTTGCAGTAGTTACCATGTGAGTTTCCATAGCTCCAGATCAATCATTGATCCCCAAGTTTTCATATATTATCAGGTATTATCATTTAGTTTTCTTATTTTATTTCGGCTAAGATCATTTTTTTATTGATCTTGCCGAGTGATTCATTTTATTCATCTGCATTCAACATTTGTACTCTGCAGAGATATCATAATATAATCTTTGCAGTATTTTGTCATAATTGTTATTTGTATTCTCATTTATATGTTGGAAACCATTAATCATACACACATATTAGCATATATTCATAGACTAGTTGAATCTAGGATATTACAATGCATGTCCCCAACGAGGTCAGGGTACAAAGAGTTGGTTATCAAGATAATTTCCCTTGAGGAAAACTGCTCTTGTCATCCCAAGTGGCCTCCCATGGAAAAATAAAATAGAGACGTGGGAGTAGAAAATCCCATCAAGTTGTTTCTCATAGGAACCCTTGCACAACATAGGAACGATATGTTGGAGAATTTCACCCAAATCCTTCAACAATTTTTTATAATAACAAGTGCAGCTTCGTCAAGTAGTCACTTTAGAGACACTAATCCATTCAAGGTATAAGTTAATTTTGATATTCCCATATTTGAAGGTCAGATCGATGCAGATGCTCTGGAAAAATGGTTAAATTTTCTATAAGGTTATTTCTCTACTGATAATTTTTGTGACAGACAAAAGATCATATTTTCACTCCTCAAGGTTGTCCCCCATGTCAAACATTGGTGGGAAACTCATTGGAGAAACTTTCCATAGAGCAATATGGAATATTTTGGGCCGAGCCCACTTGGTATTTTTTATGGATGCGATCAAGGAGAAATATTAACCTGTGGGAAACTATGATGACCAACACATGAGATGGACCATGTTTCATAAAAAATGAGATGAAACAATGTAGGAGTTCACAAATACCTTCCATACCTTGTGCACCAATATAGGTATCAAAAAATATGAGCAACATCTAGTTCTAAAATACTATGGAGCTCTACACAGATTCATCCAAACAAAAATGGAATTTTTTGACATTTAATCACTAGGAGCCTCTCATTGCTATACTATCAAAATCGAGCATAAATTTAAGTAGCAATACAAGATAGAGTTTGAGTCTTGTTGGCAGCCAACTCACTTTTTCCTATCGCCTATAAGCTGCCTACACCTATGTTTTGCAAACATCAATTTTTTGTCGCAATTCCCAAATAGACGACACTTTCATTTCTTGCGACATTTACACATTTGTCTTCGTTAAGTTTTCACGACTGTAAGCGTGAAAAATTCTCCTTTCGGGGTCACATTTCAATCACTATATGAACTGTCATGATATTTTTATCAATATGCCTACTGCACTTACCTTTTGTTTATCGTTATGTGGATGGAAGGACTTTCGAACTATGCTCGTTAGACGTTCTTATATTGATTGCATAACTTGATTTTGTTGAGTTTGTAAGGCATTGAGCATTTGGATTTACACTTTTTATGACTTGCCTGATCATTGATTATATGAAAATGCATAGGGGTTTTTGATTAAATGTTTTTGATATAATCCTTATGTTAATCTTTCATAACTTATTGGCTTGTCAACTATATGAATGTCGTTTTGGCACCTTGGTTGAACTTTTGATTTTATGATTATATACATTGGTGCATATTCGATTTTGGGTTTTGATTTATATATCGAATGTTTAAACACTATGGCATAACATTTGCGCGCATTGGCATACGCATTGGATTTCATTAGTTGTACACATGACTTAATGAATGATCTACTATTATGAATTGAACAGCTATATCGGCGGTTGTACTTTGACCATAATTGTTTTGCATGGCGGTGAATAACTCCACCACCTTCGCATGCTTGCGTTAATACTTTCCCCTTTTGGATCGTTCATTGTTGTTGGCTCGGGTAGCTCTGTTACAGTGTGTGTTGGTGAATTCGAACCCTTCCCTTACCATGCATTCGGCTCCATGGCCCCAGTCGTGCGAGTTGAACCCAATGGCAGCCAGGCCCTGTTGATGTTTGACAATGNGTTACAGTGTGTGTTGGTGAATTCTAACCCTTCCCTTACCATGCATTTGGCTCCATGGCCCCAGTCGTGCGAGTTGAACCCAATGGCAGCCAGGCCCTGTTGATGTTTGACAATGCCCGCCAAGATTTGGCAGACATTGGATGTCTTACCTTCGTGAAACGTTTTGAGAATTTTAACCTTTGCGTAGCTCGACAGTTTGCCATGACCTTCGATGGCTATCGAGCCAAGGTCGGAGATATGCAGTTAGAGATGGATGAATAGTTTATCAGCTCAGCCACAGGTTTGCCTACCACTGGACAATGATGGTTTAAGAATTGCAAGGTCGAGGAAGTGCCATGGACATTGTTGTTTCAATCGCGCAACCTGTGATAGAGGTATGCCCGTGACTATGCTTAAACAATGATGGCAAGATTTATTAATGATAATCAAGCAGTTTGTGACCAATGAAGGTCATTACAGGTTCGTGTTCCTCTACCACCTGCGTCTATTGATGGTCTTTATAGGGTATCCTCTAAACATGCTGTTCTATTTTCATAGGAGCCTTTATAAAATGTCCAAAAAGTATAAGAGGCACAAGGCTGATAATAGCCTGTTTCATCATGGGCTTATTAAGCTCATTGTTGCTTATCAGTTGAGTTTTCTTGGTGATACTTGGAAAGCTTTCATTGCCCATAATGGCTTTGAGGAGATCGACGATATACAGGTTGATAAACCTATGGTAACTGAGACTAAGGATGAACCGCCTCTACCCTTACACCTCCTACTGCCTAAACCCTCGACCAACCCTCCTATCGACTCACCCGACACTGTAGCTAAGAGTGCAAAAGCCATTACAAAGCCTATGAGAAAAAATCTCAAGGAAAACCTTGCTACAAACGCCAAAGGGAAAACGAATGCACGTTTGATTTCACGAATGGCAAGGAATAAGACAAAACCCCCTGTTGAGCCAAACCCTATCATCTTGAGTGAGGACTCCAATTTGGAAGTTGAGCATTTCTTGGCCAGCGAATACCCCTATTCGCAAGGTTTGTGTGCCGAACCCTCATATGATTTTGTGTCAAACCTACCCCCTGCCTAAAGGATGACCCTAACTACCCAGGCATTAGATTGCCTTGTGAAACCCTCGGTCATTTGCCCAAACCCTCGCCTTCTTTGTCTAAACCCACACAGTCACCTTGTGACCAATGCAGTTCATGGTTAGAGCAATATTATATCGATGTTCCGATACTCCAATCAAAGATTCGATCTTTGGAAGATCAGATTGCAGTCCTGACTAGTCAAAAGGCCAAACTCCAAGTGGTGGATAAGAAACAAAGGACAACTGACTCCATCTTGTTTAAAAACATGGAATCAGCCACGGTTGTTGTAAATTCCAAGTTGGCATAATTGAGCAGCCTCGTCGACATACAGGTACGTTTTGATATCATTTGTTTTTGTAAATAATCTAGGTTTATATAACGATTTGAATTCAGTTTTAAACAATTATGTTCACATCATTGAATGGCTCTGTTATATTGCATGCATTCTATATATAACATTGCTTTGAATAGAAATAAATTTTGATTTGATATACGATCTGATTATTCCCAGTATAGAAATCAATAGATTTTGATTGGATTTGAGTAATCTTCGTGTGAATTTGTTTGATAGTTTGCCTTCAAATGAATTGGTTTGTATCCAATTTGAAAGGGAAATTTTTCATATTCAGTTTAGAACATAATCATGTTTGGATTTGGCTCTGTTATGATCCATGTCCTATGGTTGATAAACGATTTGATCGAGTTTGATTGTTACGATTTTGCTCAGATTTGATATGCTATGACTGGTAAATGTTTTCGGGAAGTTATTTGTTACGTTGCTATGTCATACCATGTTCTATCTTTGACTATTTCCAAGTTAAGGAAAATGACTCTGTCTCTTTGATGAAAATATTACGCTCAAATAACATTCGCGCCCGAATTGGAAATGAACTCGAATCATAACAGTTATGTGAAACTCTTAGCTAATCGATTCGCTTTTGTTCTAATTTGGTAAGTCTGTCCTATGAGTCGAGTTCAGGTTATAATTGATGCTATGTATTTTAAATTTGTGTAATGAATCGGTCAAACCCTGGCACGATTCATTGGATCAAAACAATTGTGATCAAAATTAATCGATCTTGTTTGCTTACTGTGAAATGATCAACGATAGAAATCTATAACAAACCCTGTTTGAATAATCCTATTATGATTTTGTTATGAGTCAATTATCGTTTGGATTTTTTCACAGCCTAAATTGCTTTCTATACTTTTATCGTGATAATCTTGTTCAATTCATAAGTGTAATGATGTGTTTGCAATTTGTTCTATTTTTAATTGAATATCAAAACGATATTATAACACATGGATTCGATTTGTTGGGAAACAATTACGATTCTATTTCATATGATTTCATTTACTCGATTTATGACTGTAATCGAAACAGAGTATTTCTATCTCTGTACTCGGTTAATGATGTGGATCCTGTTTGAGTTCACAATAAAATATCGTTTTCAATTTATGATTCATTTTCAAATGATTATTGTATGTCAATTCAATGGAAATTCTTAGAAGATTTGATTTAATTTCAATTCTGATTTTGTATCTTATTTTAGACTAGCTACAGAATCAGATGATTCTGTAGCTTAGTCTGTATAATTAGCTTTTATTGTTTTATTAATAAAATATCTCTTTAATTTGTCTATTTCTGACCTGTTTCAGGTGAATTCGAAATTGCATGGGATTTGATGGACAGTTTAGAGGATATTCAGAAGTTTTAGTTTCATTTTAGTTTCCTAGTTTAGTTGATCTTGGGAATATCTTCCCAGATTATGTAAACAGTTTGATAACTGCCACAGGGAGGTTTTACCCTGTGGAAAAACTTATAAATACTTATGATTTTTGTAATAATATCATCCTCATTCGTGGGAGAACAAGGATATGGAATTTTAATACAGACTGAGACAGAAATTGATGTTCTGCTATAGCTTTAGCTTTTCATAATATCAATATTTTGTTTCATGTTTATGTGTATCAATTTGCATCTGGTTAATGACTACTTTAGCTATCTTAGTCTTTTGCAAATGATATAATTTAATCTATATAATCCATATCTGATTTCTTCCAGTGTATAAAAAACATAGCAATTACTTGATTCAGTTTGTGAATGACAGATTTCTCTTCTTTATAAATTGAATTATCAAGTATAAGTTTTTGCATAACAGGTTTCCCTTATTGCAAAGATTCATAAATTGTATAATTGTTATTATTTTTTATGTCTTGTTTGTCCTGTAAATAAACTCAAAGAGAATTGTAGCTATCGTTTACGAGAAGCTTCTGGATCATCTGGTGCGAGTTTCTTTCCTCCGACCAGCTTCATAGTCATCATACATAGGAAAAATCTGGAGCGTTTCCAGGTCTGTTTGTTGTTTCTTTGTTTAGTGTATTTCTTTGTTTTATTATTAGTTAGTTTAGTTTGTTTTTAGTTAATTTGTTTTATTTAGTTTTAGTTAGTTTAGTTTGTTTTATTAGTTTTAGTTAGATTAGTTAGTTTAGATTAGTTTTCTCTTTGGTTTTCTTAGGACCTTAGAATGGCTAACGGAGCCGTTAAACCCGTCAGGGTGGTTCATTCCAAACGGATTGGGTTATTAGACAACCCTGGACCGGTTCCACTCTCTCAGTTGACAGACGGTCGATTTCGCCCATCAACAAGTCTACAAATTCACAACAACCAAAGTATGGTAAAGGAATCACTAACTCACAAAACAACCAAAATCAAGACAATCAACCCAAGCCACATGAAAAGAGGAGAAAGGAGAATACGAAGAAGGAAATTGGGAATTGGTGTGATTTCCAAAAAATATAGTGGAACAACATTGATGAATGTCGCTCAAAACTATCATTGGTAGCCGAGATCAAAGAAAATGGGTTGAACCTAGATTCAAAATATGATTAAGAAAATAATGAAATGAGACAGATCATCGATGTAGACCCCACTACCATAATTGCAACCATAACAATCCAACTAAAACCAGCAACATATCCTGAAGAGGGGGAGCACCTATTCCATTCACACATGTGGGTGAACAGGATCCTGATGCATTTCATTGTTGATAGAGAAATCCAAAAGAACCTCATCTCAACAGAGGCCATCAAATAGTTTGAATTGACAAAAACACCAAACCCACAACCATACAACATCGGTTGGCTTCGCCAGGGATGAGATCTTCGTGTCAACTAATTATGCCCCATGTTCTACAACATCAAGCCCTTCAAGGATGATCTATTGTGTGATTTCCCCCCATCGATGTTTGTGATTTTCGTTTGGTCTAGACATATATGTGGAAGTGCCATGTTGTTTATGAATCTCAACCCCATAGTTTCATTGTTACTCTTGGGGATCATCTCTACAAGATACCAAAGGTATTTTTGATTAATGATTCGACAAAACAATGTAGTAAAGTTGTCTCTCATACACTAATTTTTATCTTTTTCAGGATTTAGGAGGGAATTGAACAAAAGGACACTGTGGCTACTACAACCTCAGTTAAAGCCCCCTCTATCTAGTAGAATCAAATTGAAAATATTGAAGCAAAGAAAAAAGATTCCTTCTACACATAGTCATCATAATGGTTAAAAAGGTCCAACCTCTCCAACATGAGGTTCGTGACAGCCTTCCACAAGCCAAGCAACGCAACGTCTCCAACAAGACAAGTGATTCACAAATGTTCAGATTCAATAGATGCTTTCCCATATCTCATGAGAACATGACACAATGGATATCATTGCTTCCTAATAAGATAGGATTGATCGAGTTGTATATCAGTGGCCACCCACCTATTCTAACTAGCTTACATGCAATTTTCATCATTTGCATTTATTTCCTAGATTTTCGAGTCCTAAATTGTTTGAGTTGTTTAAGGCCCTAAACAATGTTTTTGTGGACCGCCACAGTCACATTGTAGATAGAGTTAGAGTGTGATGGAATAATGGGTATTCCTTGGATATACCTTTCCAATGGGCTATCGTGTTCCTAAAATGGAGATCTTTTCCAAAATTTACAACCCTGGGAAGTTGTTGTACCAACTTACCCTATAGGGACCCACATCAATTTTGGCACTTCATCACCACATCGAAGCCACAAACCTTTTGGATTTTCATCTTTTGAGAGCTAGGTGTTGTGCCTCTTTCATCACCTTAGTGAGCAAAATAGAGGTGCTTGCAAGCTTAGTTGGGTTTGCTAAGCAGGACAACTACAAGGAAAAGGCTTAGAGAAAGAAATATAAAAGAACAACTAAGAATTAAACTAAAAAATAAAATAACAACTAAAATAATGAGCATAGGGACATAAGGACAAAAGAAACAATAAGACCCATGTCACCAATGGTAAGGTTGTGTTGGAAGCCAACCCAATTTTTTCGATTACTCTCGAAAGCTGCCTACACCCCTTGCGGTATCATGACAAATCATTGTCGCATTGTGTTAATGGACATGTTTCTCGTTTTCTTCAACCATTACAATTCAATTTCGACTCAGTTTTCACAATTGCAAATGTGAAAACACCTATCTCGTTAATT